>JAARMF010002203.1:0-10883 GCA_022844705.1 Toxascaris leonina
CTTTTCACGTTCACGAGAATCGCGAATAGAAACTGCAGCCGAGATCGAGCTGCCACTTAATGAACGCCTATCGGAGGTGAGCCTTTCAGGTCGTGAACCTGGCCCTATAAATGATTCGGATGAGCCGAGCTTGTATCAACTAAATCATAAAATATCGCTTAGGTTATTCAACAAGCCCCTCTCTTTCCATTCTCTCCCCTCTCCTCCTTATTCTCGCCTTGCTAAAGCCTTATTTATTCTGGACATTATGTAATGATAGGACCCCATTCAAGACACTATGGAGTCAGCGTCTGCTAGAGTAGGTGAACATCGCGATAGTCTTCTAAAGATTACTTTGAAAACAAACAAACAAATGGCTTTATAGAACATATCTAGAAAAAATATATAATTTTCACTATATCCTCAAAAAAGGCTCTCAATCTTCATTCCAATATAGCTGCCTAATATAGCTAACTCATCAAAATCAAATATTAACGTTTCCTTACGAAATATTATCACTCGTTTATGATGATTACGGTGATAAGACGATATTGAAGGTGATAAGATGATTATGTGCGGAATGTGTAAAAAGAAACGAGTTGCTTTCATTGTTATCAATTATACAACGCATCGTTATAGCTACAAATTACTAATCTTTCCGAGTGGTATACGTGAATAATAATAAATTCGTTTTTGAGGGTGAACGAATCGTTCGAATGCGATGAGTTAAAAGGCCATCAACAATATTCGGCAATCAATATTGTATCTATTAATATTATTTAAGTATACTCAAATACTTTAATTATTCTGAAATCAATTAATATAATTTTAGCCAATAAAATATTCAGCAACAATCAAAATCATATGTCGCAAAAAAATTGCTATAAAAAGATTTACCAAAGAGTTTTAGCTCTTCGGGTGAATATGCAAAAATAGCCGTATTGATAAGGCGACTGTTTAGACGAATCATTGTTGGGTGAATGAGTGTTCGTTATTTCATGCTACAGCCGAAAGTGGTTATTTTTTTCCACAGCTTGCAATCGATGCGTTCCATTGGCGATTTGCGGCACGCACTTAAGTGAGGCGTGCGTCTTTTCTTATATGGACGATGATTTGGGGATTTATCGAGTGGATAAATAATTATATGATTATTTATTGAAATTTATAAAAGTTTAAAGGGTCAAAATAAGTATTAGGAGATAAATATTGTTTGGATCAGCTAACTGAATAGCTAGTTTTAACAAACAAATATTATTTTAATTTAAATATTAATTTATTAGGTAATAAATCCCTGAAGCATATATGAATAGTTCCAATCCATTCAATTCAAAATTCCATTCGAGAGATAATTCGTTCGTTGCAATATATGCAAAGAAAGACGTTTCATTGTGGCCGATCATTCGATGCGTTATATATGAAGAAATACGCACTGTTTGAATTGAAAATGCAGGTAATTTCCGGNAATGCGTTATGCATGAAGAAATATGCACTGTTTGAATTGAAAATGCTGGTAATTTCCGGCATTGTACAGAACTTTTAAAGCCGTATGAATTTAAATCTTTATAGCAATTTTTCGATCATTGGACAACTGATTAAGGATCCAATTAAAATAATAGCATGACTAAATGGTTGATCGATTATGCTCGAACAAGAGGAAAAACAAAACGAAGCATCTTGACGCTGAATCCTCCTCTCCAATTAAGAATACAATNCTCACCAATTAAGAATACAATCCGATGTAGCAAAATGGCCCAATTTTTGAATAAATATCAAAGGACCACATATTTATATGGTCTAAAACTGTGTCCGATATCCTTTGACGTAGGGTACTTGTCAGAAACGATAGATGGTCAATGCTTTTTATTAATTCCCAGGTATATGGGTTTTCTATTTAAGCTTGCACAGTGAATTAGGGCTTTCCTATCATGCAGTGTGGTTACTTATATCAGTTAGAAATGACTTTCAACTTCCCAAAATGTTGAAGGTAGCTCCAGCTATCTGAAAAGATTGGATGAACAATATTACCATTTTTAGATTTGTCAAATGGTATTGAGTTTCGTCTCTAATTACAAAGCAAACGAATTTTATTTTTGCTCTTTTTTCCCTCGTAAGAGATGATTTCAGCTTCTCAGTTGATGTCAGATTATTTCTTCGAAACGTTCATATTACAAGCAATATTTTTTGAAGCATATTGAATCCGATGCGACTTTAATTGTATCGAAAGGCGTATTTGATTTTATGTCCAAGAGCAATTAGAGTAGATGTTATATCCCTCAGGCAAAGAATCAAATTGGAGCAGCCGTAAGATGATGCAGGAATGTAACTAGTGGAAGGCACTTCAGGCCCTTATGTGGAGCATTCTAGAAAAACATAAGATAGAGAAGGCTGTCGTATTTTCATCATGTCCGAAGGAACAGCTCATTCGTCGACTACAAAGATTAGTAGGTATGTTGCAAACCAAGGCTGCGTAATTAAAAATACAGCTTTGTCATTCTCAACTATTCAACACTATTGTCGTGCTTAGCTGATAAGCTATTTGATAACAGGTTTGCCGATTATGGCACGTTGATAGCATTGCTATCAGGATTAGATAATTTTGCACTTGCACGTACGCACAATATTTGACTTCGTGTTGAGCAGCAAACATGCGTGAATGCAAACATCTCAGCGACGTACCGTATAAACCACCCACAGATGAGCCGTATATTGATTCATTTCGGAAGCCTGAATTGGGTGACATCATGTAGGTGGAATGATATGATGACGATCTCGTTTGCTCCACTCCCCTATAAAAATGTTGGAAATTATTTTTTTGAGTAAATAATATTATAATTATACGATATGAAACATGTAGGATATTTTTAAGTTTTTAACCCATTATCGCACTCACTAAATTTGTTGATCAACTGCTGAGCATCAGTCTGAGCAACTGGAGAACAGTACACTTTCCGGCAGTGCAAACACNTTTTGACTCATTATCGCACCCACTGAACTTGTTGATCAACTGCTGAGCATCAGTCTGAGCAACTGGAGAACAGTACACTTTCCGGCAGTGCAAACACGGGGTTGCCGATTGCTTAGTTTGCTATCTGATAAAGTAGTGTAAATTCGGCAAAAAACGTAATTGAATATAGGTGGAAAGCGAATCACTTTCAATATGTGGAAAGTGAAAGAAATATAGGCCAGTTATTGGCTTATAAAGATTTTTTTTGCGGATGCAGAAGTATTTGAGAAAGTATACGAGCTCATAATCCCTAAAAAAAACTAAATGAATATTCTTAACAGTTTCAGGATATCTGATGCGAAATTTAGCAGCTGTGATGATTCTATTGACTATTGGTGGCTCAAGATGTTTGAGCTCTCGAGAGGATTTAATAATCACTAATTACTATCATACAAAAAGCTCTCGTCACATATTGTTTAAATGAAGCTTTCAAACTGAAAGTCACCGAGTTCTTCNATTTTACATTAACATTCATATAAAAAGCAATGTAGACGTTTACTGTTAGTTTTCTTCTTAATGGATGGTTCATAAATAAATTTCAAACTGAAAGTCACCGAGTTCTTCTTGAAATTTACTTACCCTCTGCTAGCGATTTTAATTTCGGTGCTAGTTGTTTTCAATTCTTTTGTCGTTGTCGACTTCATTTTATTCGTCTTTGACGCTAAAAAGAACCTTATAAAATTTTTTATTATGCTTGAATTGAGTTTAAGCATGCACATAAATCGGCAAAAATGCGCCTTGGAGTCGTCGCATTATGTACGACTCAAAGGCGCATTTTTTTTTTATTTTTCTGCTTAGTAGACAAAATGCGATAATGAATATAATAATAATAGGGACAAACATTCCTATCAAAATGAATGCGATAAATTCTGTTTGAATCATATCTTCGTCTCGAGCATTAAAATTAGTCCCATTCATTGGATATGGTGAGCATAAAATATAAATGCCAAATAGCATACGAAGCAGCATTGCTTAAATAATAGAATTATCTCATATATGATGCTTATAAGAAGTGCCGAATAAGTGAATAATCGAATAAATAAACAAAAAACGGAAGTAAAAATAAATAAACAAATGAACATATATAAATATACAAATATATAAACATAAATATGAATAAGTAAATTAATAAATAAATGAACGGATAAATAAATAAATAAATAAATAAGTAATTAAACAAATGAGCAGATAAATAAACAAATAAATATATTTTATATATATATATATATATATATATATCCATTTGTTTCCAATGTGACCTGCATTTGCGCCAACGATCACATTGGGAAAAGCGGCTTTGGAATTGCAGGTTTGGAAACCAATCCAACAACGGATAGGTTCTATATTGGGATTTCTATCGTTTTAAACTGTGATTGTTGGTCCCCACCCATCCCTTTATATTTTTCAGTTTCCTGTCCCTCTATCTCCTCCCTCAATTAGCAAGCAATTTGGAAAAGCTTCTACGAAGCGATATGTGAAATAAGTACACTAATGGTATTGCTAGCTATATAAGGCGGAAGCGCAATAACCACACATAGCAATGACAATGCTTCCAAGTCAAGCAATGAAGTGAATGAACGCAGTAAGTGAATCGTTGTTATCAGTATGAGTGGGTGGTGGGATGGGCATACTCTACAACCTTATCAATAAAGTAAATGGCACGTCCATCGTGAATCTCTTCAAACGTTAAATGAGCGACGTGACCAAGCATGATGCTTTTTAACGTCTGAATAACAAGCAATCTTCGAAGCAATTTGAATCACCTCTACAAATAAGCTTTCGAATATAAACTTATTATGTTTGAGTACAACGCAAATAGAGATCTTCAAAAGTAAAGCAATAAAAAAATAGCGTAAAATATAGTAAAACCAACCTTGTGAAAGTCGTGCACTTTGCGACGAACGATTTGTGGAAACGCTTGATGGACGTTTTCTTTTTGGCCTTTCTACAAATGGTATAAAACAATGGGCATGACGATTATGCGATATAGTTCCGGTGGCTCGTCCACCGGAGGATCCGATTTGAGGACCTTCAAGACGGAATTCATTTCTAGAGAATTCTTTGTCAGTAGTCATGAATAGATCGGTTTCGATGTGGAAATTTTCTTCGAATATAGGCAATAAATATGTTCCAATGGAGAGCACGTAGAATGGATAGTGAGAAGAAATGAAGCTATGAGGCGATCGGCATGATTTCAACGGAATAGTTGAACAGCTAGCATGGGAATAAGAGATGAAACGGGAGATTACAAGATGTATCTTTTTCGAGGAGATTAGTCACAGATGTTAGAGAAGGAAACAATATAATATCAACTCATCACCCTTAGCTAAGCTTACAAGCTACTCTGGATGAATCCAGAGCTCAAACTTTATAAATTCTTCAAATAAATTGCAATGGCATGATGAAGTATTAATGGGCGAATGTTTCCAATCGCCAAACGGCTTTCCTAATTTGAAATGGGCGACTGCTAGCCCAATCGATTCGATGAGCAATGCTGATGATAGATGGGAGTCGTAGAAAAGCTTCATTTTTTTTTTCGTAACTGACTTCATTCTTTTTCGTAACGATCCACTGCGAAAACAAGGAGATTTTTTGAAATAAAAAACTTAGAGAAGGAATTGTTGACATATAAAAGACCTCAATTCTTATTCGACTGAAGATACCGCAGAAACGATGGCTAAGAGAATATCATAGCTAATTTTGGATGCTAATGAATTCATATCGCTTCTATTGGAATAGATTACTAGTGATATAACGCTCTGAATGGTACATTATCACTATGCATCAATACATCACGCTATCAGTATTATCAGAAAAGATTTGAAGCAAGAAATGTAAAGAGAAAATGAGAAGCAACAAAAATGGTGAAAGCTATGAAAGTCATTATTGTGTTATTAATATGAACATTGCCACTTCACGTATTTGTCGACTCCACTCGAAATATNACACTCGAAATATTGGGTTTGTGGCTCTTCTGAGATTGAGAGGAAGTTTTGCCATTCTGAAGCTTTCGAACTTTCAGGGTATATCAGGTGACGAATTTGGCCAGAATTGAAGGAGAAAGTCCGGCTATTTTAGTTCATGATTTCATCGCCAATTTTGTTTATATTTGCCCTCTACTTATCCCTTATTTTGTGGGATGTACTATAAATGGTTCAATTAAACTCCATCCCAAGGTTTAGTTACTCCCACTGAACGAAGAAGTACTTCTGCACCGAATTTGGAACTTATGCTAGAAAGGTTGTGAATTTGAGAAAATTGAAATATTTCAAAACGGCAGTAAAATTTCTTGTAATTTCTGGATGAAACTTTCGATGTTTGAACACTTTTTTCGACTTCATTGCGTTAGGAAACTTATAAGAAGAAACTATTGATGGTCGAAGAAACTTATAAGATGATGGAAGGAGTAATTAGTAATTAGGCTAATGATGCTTCAGTAGTTATTTCGACTAACTCGAACGACAACCACCCTGGTCTCATTCTTTTAGAGATGTTTCGCGAATCGCATTCACAGCAATTGATTTTCACCTTCGCCAGCTTATTGATGTCCTTTTCAATGCTTTTCGCTGGAAGCTTTCATGCGCTTTTGCAGACTTGCTCTGCAGGTATAGCTTTTATGCACTTCGATGTTTGCGCGTATTTCTTTCTGTTTGTCCAGCAGTTTTAACTCAGGCATCACTAAGTTTTGGCCTATTTGATGTATACCCCAGCATAACCTCCTATATCAGGTTTCATTTTAACCGTCAAACTCTAAAAGGGCCGCTGATATTCCAGTCGTCGCAAAATCTGCCCTGTTCCTGCCGCATTTTCGTTTTACACCTTTCAGGTCACAGGAGAAATAAGGATTCTGAGGCAGTCGAGTCAGGTGAAATATCAAATGGATGCATGATATTAGCATGCGAATAAATATACTCGGCAAAATATTAACCATGAGAAGTCTTCCTACATTTCACGTTTTTTTTTAATCACATATGTGAGGATTCACTGCCTGAAATGGTTAATCTGAAATGCAATNTAAATCACATATGTGAGGATTCACTGGCTGAAATGGTTAATCTGAAATGCAATATGCGAAGACAATGTGCTGAATCCATTGATGCGCTTTTTCACTTATTTTAGTCAAAAATACAGAAATTACGAAATGCTTTTTCTATATGAGCAAAAAATTGCACAGTAATAATTGGCAAAAAACCGCTGACAATATTATCACTCAGTGCAATGTGTCATCGTCAGTTTCAAATGAAAGAGTTGCTCTAGACTTCCGTATGGAAAAACGAATCAAAAAAAAAACACCACAAATGAAGGTGAATAGCGAGCTGAAATTATTTGGAGAAAAAAGACCATTAGTAAGTTGGTGTGAATCATTCATACGATCGGTCGATGCTAAACTAATTTAGAGATAGTTTGATCAGATTTTTCTGCTATAGTGAAAAATGTACAACGCCGCAAATATATCGAAGCATTCGTAGATTTGTTCTTCTCTTACGTAGAACGGAACGTTGTGTTTTTATATTCGAAACTTTTTGGTTGAATATGTATCTATAGTGGCCTTCTTGTACCAGAATCCTTCCTTATGCCTCATCCTCTTCTTCCTCTCTCCATTCACTCCCCCTCCTCACACACTCATGAGATTTTAAACCACCGACTGAGTCATTCTCTTCATTGACCATCCTGCATAGCTAAATTTTTTTTCAAGAATTTCAAATTTTCAAGTTTTTCATACATTCTACGCGATGCGAATGACATTTATAGTTATATATTGCCCGGAGAAAATGCATAAAAAAAAGGCCATAAATANNNCTATGAACTATTTTATTTCGTCGACTGATAATTTCTTTTAATTTAGTTAAATTGTATTTATAAATAAACAAATAAATGCCTCATTCAGTCGAATGTTTTCATCAGATTATTCAGCATCAAAACAGCTAAAAACTTCACTCCGTTTTCCTAATTCTTTGAAAAGATTGATTTATTTTCTCATATGAATTTCTCTCGAATATCTCACCTTAGTGTTTGCAAAGTTCATTTTCTTAGAAATAGGCATTTTCAAATGAAATTCTGCATTTCAGTAGATCTTTTGGTTTGAAAAAAACCCTCAAAACGTTTTTCGGTATTCTTGATGATATAAAGTATAGAAAAAGCAACTGAGTTAAAAAAAATTACTGAAATGAAAAAATAACCGAATTGAAAAAACAAAGTTGGAAAAATAGTCGGGTTGAAAAAATTACCGAATTATCGACAATGTTGATTTTTCACCTGCTAGAAATAAACGCNNNCAGACGAATTGAATTCGAATAGCCGTTAGCAAAGAAATTACTTCCTTATAGCAAAAAGAAAAAGTTCAACGGAATTTCTGACTTAATTTCAGATCATATGCTTTTTTAGTGCAAGTGGCTCTTTATTAGCCAATAAATGGGCTATAAACTCATTTACAGGTCACCAATTTCCCACTTTCCCAAACCCTCCTCTCTTCCCCTTCCCCCCTCCCCCCCCCTCCCCCGAGCTGTCATTGCTCTGTTCCTCTTAGCTTTGGAATCACCAACTTATGTGGTGGAGAATGTTTAGCCTTTATAGTGACAAAAGATTTGCATTCTTCCTACAAGGACGTATGTCGTTTCTATGCACGTAGTGAACATTGAAACAGTCGGGATCGGAATTTTGTACTATTGTGCGTAAAAATTGCTATTTTTATTTGACCATTTTATATCTTGTATTGTGTTTACTTTGCATATTCGCATCTGCAATTTACACTTAAACGCATCATAGCATCATCGCTCAACTAGCATCTCTCAAAAGCATTCTTTTGAAAATAAAGATTTTACAGCAGAATCTTAGAGCATCAGTAAAATTGCTTCAAGAATATCCCTCAAAATCACTACATCAGCTAACTTAACCAATAATTTGCCGAGAAATCTTGTGAAATAACTCGCCAGTAACAACAAGCTTATTTTCATATGGTTCTTTATTTAATAATATGCTCAACAAATAACAGGTAATAAAGATATCATAATATTGGACGATAGAAATATATACGCTGATGTCAGAGATATATATTTATTAACAAGGAAAGATAAAATTTGCACCATTAGAGACCTAAAAACACAACATGCAATAAAAGTCAATAAGCGCAGTTAGCTTAACGTTCCCACTTGTGATTATTACATGGATAAGCGGTGGATCACTGACCAATTGATAATTAAGTAATCTATGGATCTTCTAATAATCGCTCATTAGTTATTCATCAACTCGATCAGTGAACGAATGGAGAATAGAACGATCGAATCAATTTATTAGTCAAATTTTTTAAGGTTGCCTGGGAAAATTAAGGTGAAATTTTCCTATAGATTTAATAGTCTAAATAATAACACAATATACTTGAATGACAAATATCGGCTCCCTTTTGATTCTACAATCATTGACAAGTATTAGTTGCCGTCCAACTTCTCCAGAAATCAATGCACTCCCACTTCCTTTTCCATCCATTCTAGGAGTNTCACTCAACCCACAAACTGAGTATACTGACAAGTTTGCTGTATGAGTAGTTGGAGAGAAACTTTCACTATTGAAATGGATATAACGCGAGTATAGATTATAGTGCGTTATTCTTATCTTGGCGACTGTCGTGAATTATTCAAGCAAGTGATTATACTTATGCTGTTTTCTGAAAAGCTAAGCAGCAACTGATGCCTTGGAATGTGCCTTTGCAACTGAGCGAGAAGCAATTGATATCAGTTGTTATGCCAGCATGAATATCTAGGACTGATAGACAAAAGTAGACGAATGTGAAAAACATTGAATTGCATATTTCTTTTCAAATATTTTGTACTTCTCGTGAACATTTGAATCTTTTTAGACATAGAAGGCGAATTTTTTGTAGATTTTATTCAGGAGAGTGTCATTTCATTCGCCAATTCGTTGCTAACCGAATAGGGGTCATTTAGCGAACACCATCTCCTTCAAAACTTCTATGGGTTTCGTTGATAGATCGCATGTAAAATCATAATGACAAAAGGGTTTGTGAGAAGCTAGATGAGGGGATGGGCGCATGAAGGAAGAGGAGGGCAAAACCACACCTTCAAAAGCCATAATGCAGTTTTTAGCGAACTGCAACTGATAACATAACAGAAATGAGTATATTTCATTAAATATTTATCACATGAAATCAATAGACAAGAGCAGACGAAATAGTAGGTCCTTAAATATTTTTCTCAATGGGTCTCAGTTTGGCTAGGGAGAACATCTTTCTTTACTGTTAATATACCAAGTATCAGTCAATCATTCAAAAATGGATTTCTTAATGCATATTTGCGAATTTTTCTTCATATTCGCATTTTGCATATACATTTCTGTTGTAGGAACGGTGCTATATTTCATTCTCTTTACTCATTAATATTACGTTAATTAATATACAGAGATGAGAAAGTAAACTTGTATGCGATTTAATCGAATCGCTTTTTGATTTTATATCGATGAAATTTTGTGGAAACAATCCTTCGCTGAGATGACAAGCGCTTGGATGAATCAAAATGACAAAGCATTCTTTCGCATGGATATTCTTAAGCGGCTTATGAAAGTGGTTCATTACTCGAGTGAAAAGGAGAAACGCCTATCATTTCTGCTACCCTAATGCAAAGTCCCACATATTTCTGTACAAAGAACTCGAGCTGTACTAAAAATATTCCACATAATTACTGATAAATCAATCAAAAATTAAGTCTGTACTTTAGAACACATCACATGAATAGTTGGAGCTTCTAGCATTTAGCATGCGACTCATGCAATCACAAAGGCTTTACTATAATTTGAATTGCTTACGACATAAGCTGATCTTTTATTTCACATGTACTTTTAGTACTTTTATTTTTCTCATCGAAAGAATAGCGTATTTCAAGTAATTATC
>JAARMF010002203.1:12749-24090 GCA_022844705.1 Toxascaris leonina
GCTCAACAAATAACAGGTAATAAAGATATCATAATATTGGACGATAGAAATATATACGCTGATGTCAGAGATATATATTTATTAACAAGGAAAGATAAAATTTGCACCATTAGAGACCTAAAAACACAACATGCAATAAAAGTCAATACGCGCAGTTAGCTTAACGTTCCCACTTGTGATTATTACATGGATAAGCGGTGGATCACTGACCAATTGATAATTAAGTAATCTATGGATCTTCTAATGATCGCTCATTAGTTATTCATCAACTCGATCAGTGAACGAATGGAGAATAGAACGATCGAATCAATTTATTAGTCAAATTTTTTAAGGTTGCCTGGGAAAATTAAGGTGAAATTTTCCTATAGATTTAATAGTCTAAATAATAACACAATATACTTGAATGACAAATATCGGCTTCGTTTTGATTCTACAATCATTGACAAGTATTAGTTGCCGTCCAACTTTTCCAGAAATCAATGCACTCCCACTTCCTTTTCCATCCATTCTAGGAGCAGCTAACAAGTAATCGTACGTCTAACGATCAAAAGCAACTCTTAAAAGTAATTCAATATTTACGACTCATAGTATGAGAGTCCACCGAAAGGAAAAATCCACGAGTAAATTAATAAAATTCAATGAATAGAAATAATTCGCTTGCAATTTTGACCGAAAAAGTTCGGAATTTTTTTTTCGGAATTAAAGAATAATCAAATTGGCATCGCATTTAATTGGAAAAATCAATTACAAATAGGCGTTGCATGAATTTCTTCCTTTACTAGAGAGTGACTATCTAATACATAGCACTAAATTTTATGCCTCCGTTAATAATTTTATAAGACGATATGGAGATAAATTGCTCAAATGAACAATTTCAGGAATCACAGAGGATGAAGTCCATCTCTATTGAGTTCGAATAATATTCGTCGAAATTTCGAATAAAGAAAGCACAATGCTAAATGAGATGAAAACGTACATGGCATCGAACATCGTTGTACAACTCACGTTTCATCAAACGAAGTGGTTCGTGTAAACCCGTTGATGTGCCAACATTTCGTTTTGCAGAAAAAAAAAAAAAAAAACGACACTCATCGATGTCCTTTAAAACACTATTAATAAACACTTTCACAACAGAGGGGGGTTAAAGGGGGGTCAGTGCGCTTTGCGTTTTGCGTTTCGTTTTTTTCTTTTTCTTTTTTTTTTTTTTTGCTTTTCAATGGCCTTCATTCATATATAGCGACTTCACAACGACACCCCTCTCTATGTGTCGTCTTCAATGAAATTCCCTCGAACCACATGATAAACGATTGTCGAATGCAACTGCAATTTATTTTCCCTTTAGTTTTCATTTGAATTAAAATGAATGATATATTTGACAATTGCGTAGTTGTGCGGCAATATTCATATGAAATTTTCGATTGTTTCTTCAATTGGTTTGTTTATTTTCCGGAAATATATATCGCTATCCGGATGGAACACACCATACGAATATTTCACACATTACGAATATCTCAGTAAACAAGAGCATAGATATTTAAAAAATCAGGTAGATATCTGCACAATGTTTCAATATTTGTGCATATTTCTAGCACTCATATTTTGAATTTAGATATGAAGCAATCCAGCACCATATTTGTGTTGATGATACTCTTGTATGTATAGGTCAGTAGCGCTGCAAAGACTTTGATTATGGAAAAGTTTCGATTCAGAATTATATGGAGTCCTATAATGAAGTTCTTTCAAGTTCTTCACTTCCTTTCCACATTTAATTGCAAGGTTGCCGTTTGTTTTATAAGGAAGAGAATAAATCGAACCAAAAACTCTTCATTCATCGAATTAAGCATAAAAATAAATATTTAATATAAAACTATTCTCAGCTATTTTTTAGTGTTCTCATCCGTATCCTTAAGAGTTGCAATATCCCACTCGACCCACAAACTGAGTATGCTCGCAAGTTTGCTGTATGAGTCGTCGGAGAGAAATTTTCACTGTTGAAATGGATATAACACGAGTATAGATTATAATGTGTTATTCTTATCTTGGCGACTGTCTTGAATTACTCAAGCAAATGATTATACTTATGCTCTTTTCTTAAAAGCTAAGCAGCAACTGATGCTTTGAAATGTTTCTTTTTTGCAATTGAGCGAGAAGCAATTGATATCAGTTGTTATGCCAGCATGAATATCTAGGACTGATAGACAAAAGTAGACGAATGTGAAAAACATTGAATTGCATATTTCTTTTCAAATATTTTGTACTTCTCGTGAACATTTGAATCTTTTTAGACATAGAAGGCGAATTTTTTGTAGATTTTATTCAGGAGAGTGTCATTTCATTCGCCAATTCGTTGCTAACCGAATAGGGGTCATTTAGCGAACACCATCTCCTTCAAAACTTCTATGGGTTTCGTTGATAGATCGCATGTAAAATCATAATGACAAAAGGGTTTGTGAGAAGCTAGATGAGGGGATGGGCGCATGAAGGAAGAGGAGGGCAAAACCACACCTTCAAAAGCCATAATGCAGTTTTTAGCGAACTGCAACTGATAACATAACAGAAATGAGTATATTTCATTAAATNNNCTGCAACTGATAACATAACAGAAATGAGTATATTTCATTAAATATTTATCACATGAAATCAATAGACAAGAGCAGACGAAATAGTAGGTCCTTAAATATTTTTCTCAATGGGTCTCAGTTTGGCTAGGGAGAACATCTTTCTTTACTGTTAATATACCAAGTATCAGTCAATCATTCAAAAATGGATTTCTTAATGCATATTTGCGAATTTTTCTTCATATTCGCATTTTGCATATACATTTCTGTTGTAGGAACGGTGCTATATTTCATTCTCTTTACTCATTAATATTACGTTAATTAATATACAGAGATGAGAAAGTAAACTTGTATGCGATTTAATCGAATCGCTTTTTGATTTTATATCGATGAAATTTTGTGGAAACAATCCTTCGCTGAGATGACAAGCGCTTGGATGAATCAAAATGACAAAGCATTCTTTCGCATGGATATTCTTAAGCGGCTTATGAAAGTGGTTCATTACTCGAGTGAAAAGGAGAAACGCCTATCATTTCTGCTACCCTAATGCAAAGTCCCACATATTTCTGTACAAAGAACTCGAGCTGTACTAAAAATATTCCACATAATTACTGATAAATCAATCAAAAATTAAGTCTGTACTTTAGAACACATCACATGAATAGTTGGAGCTTCTAGCATTTAGCATGCGACTCATGCAATCACAAAGGCTTTACTATAATTTGAATTGCTTACGACATAAGCTGATCTTTTATTTCACATGTACTTTTAGTACTTTTATTTTTCTCATCGAAAGAATAGCGTATTTCAAGTAATTATCCAAGGATGGCCGATAAGAAATGTTTGCAAATATGATATCAGCATTAAATTTCTATGTGGATCGTTGAGTTCTTTAAGCATCAACGATCGATCCACATTATGAACAAACAATAAAAAAGTTTTTTTCATAGCACGCTATCAGAGTGCCCCTTTCTATGGAGAAAAACAGCAAGGACTCTGAAACGTAACTTCCATACGTCACTCAACGTTAGAAGAATTGCATGAAGGAATTTCAAACTCATGAGGTCACCAAGATGCCTAATTGAGCCTATTTTGAGCTTAAAATTCTCCAACTTTTTCGCGTTTTTTGATCGTTACGAGGAATAGGTATTATCGAGTGTTGTGCTCTCTATTTGTGGTAATTTCCAGTGTATGGTATGTGTATGTGCTAATGCTAAAACGTTCTCTTTCTCATTCCCTCGCTATCATCNCTCTCGTTCCCTCGCTATCACCTTCACTCCTCATCTCCTTTTAATCTCTGTCTCTCTATTCATTTGTTGATGAAATCATAGTTCGTAAGGAGTTAATCCAATTTTTCCAAGTTTTCTTAACGTTAACTTCGCAGAAATATTGACATCATAATTCACATTACTTTGTGATTGCTTTAACACAATTAACATCAAAAATTTATCTCGTCATTGGAAATATATCAACAATATTCTCTAAATCAGACATATGACGCATTTGAATCACGTAAAATTGTCGGTGTGTTTCACTTCCCGTATTGTAATACGACTTGAAGGAGTACATACTCGCAATTTGAAAATAGACGTTAGATGGAATGAGGCATGTGATGCGAGATGATCGTTTGTTCTATTATGTGATTTGTGNTGAGCCAAGCACGCCATCTTGCCTAGTGGAAATGTTTATCATGAACTATAGCCGCCGGTCCAGTATCGAAGAAGTTGTGTTGTAATACTATCGTACATGAGACCTCATCTTTTCAAATATTGCTGATACACTGCAGGTTAATGTGAAAACGATACAGCGCAATACCATAAACTGTACTAAAATGGGCTTCGTTTCTCGATCTTGCGAGGAACGCATATAAATGGGAGAGGGGACGACAGTAGTTCCGGAACTTTTCGGTGAGATGCATATTCGAACGGTAACTATACTGGGAGCATATAATCGAAGTTTTATGGCAAACAGTAGTGAATTGCGATGATGAACAAAAGAAGAAGAAAGGATTAGATGGTATGCACTTACCCATCGACTAAATAGGTTAATGACCAAGATAAAGTGGATGCAATAAATCGTCCATAAATATTTGATTCAGGAACAAGAGGAAAAGCCAAATGATAGCTCATGACCATCAGTAAACGCGATAAGTTGAAACATAGTGACTGAAATAATCTAATGAAGCAACGTTCACTGTCAGCACGGTCAAACATTTTCCCATAAATTCGGTGTACTTAAGGAAGAAAACTGAATTTCCCGGCAGTTCCAGATTCCTGAGCTGCAGCTCCAGATTCATCAATGAACCATGCCAATTGTCAAGTTGTCCTACAAACAACGAATAGACGTATAGATGTTGATTATATGATGAATAGACGTGGCAACTTCGTACTTCCTTTGTAAATTTTATATCTAATTTTATATCCTTTGTAAATTTATATTATATCTTATATTTTATATCTTTTCTTCGAAACTTGTAGTTATGACCGCAGCCTCCTACTTCTAGCTGTCTACTGACACAATTCTTTTGATTCTTTAGAAAAAACCACTCGATGCCTCCCTAAATGATAGCCTTAAGTGGTTGCCAGAGCTCCGATTTTTTCTGAATTACACACACTTTGAGAGTAGAGAAATCATAGGGGTTTTACTAGTGGAGGAGGAATCAAACAGCCTCATTCTCGTACCGACCGTTCATATGTAAATTATATCACCAATGATCACTGAAAAAAGTTTCTTAAAATTGCGCTCACAAAAGTCGAGCAATGTCTAGTTGTCATTCATCATTCATCAATCCGTAATAGTTATTTCCTTATTTGGTGAAGCTAGATACTTAAGAAAATCTTTAGATGTCATAAAAATAGCTTGAAAAGCCGTATGCATGACACTTACATTCGTTATGCTCAATGTTTCTACTAAAATTATCTTGGAAATATGCCGCAGTGTTTCAACCGAAGAAGTCGCAGATAACGCAGAGCACCAAATGGAATCTCTTCCTCTCCCTCTCCAGGGATCCTGGTTCCTCGAATGAGCTAACCTTTACACCTTCAGTGAAAAATTATCTCTCTCTCTCTCTCTCCCCCCCCCCTTTTCTCATCAGCCTCTTCTTTGATTCAGTCAGGAAGATAGTAAAATCGCTCACTTTCATGTGTGCGAAGTATTTAGTATCAGTTTTGTGTGTTGCTGAAATTAATGCTGAGAACTATAACATTGCTTGCAATTAGCTGCTTTTTCTATGAACTTGCACCACTTGACCCCTGGGGTCATTCTTAAGCCCAAATAGTTATGGCAATCCAATAGATTCATTGAAACGTATATGACCTCCTACATAATGATAATGGAGTGGAATTCAGCGAAATCATTACTTGAATTTGAAAAGATCTTTCTTGTGTTCTTCGTCTCTCTGCATCGAGTGATGTCTGATGCCCATTATTGGAAGCTATCTGCAAATGATTCCATTTGTAGGAAAGCATTTGAATTCCTCAGTGAAAAGCGAACCAAAAGTCGAATAAGACAAAATAAAATTAATGTTTACATGAATTGTTATTATTGCATTCGCTGCAAATACGTCATTCATTTGAGGTTCAATAATGCTAATTAGATCATATGGGATGAGAAAAAAAATTCCACAAAATAAGCAAAAGACAGATTATGTATGGTTGAGATTGGATTTTTTTTCTCATAAAAATCCAGCAAATACAAATGAATTAGAAAAGCGGAAACAATTTTTTGTGCCTCAACAACAAGCTGCAATAATTTCTCCAAAAGACAAGCAAATTTATAGCGCAGTTGAAAGCGCAATTCAATGTGCAACTTTTACAAAGATATTGAAAATGACGATAATCAATCGTAGGTGATTTGAGAAAACAATAACGATTCATCGAAATGATATTTGTGTTAGCTAATTTCTAGCACCTCTTCAAGCGGAAAAACGATAGGCTATATAGCAGTGATTACCGATGAAATAATTTCTTTAGATGGTATTATAAGTGATTTCAAATTTCCTTCAAAAGCTAACGGATAAATATTTTTCGCTGTTTTCAATAAGCATTTTGAATAGTTGTGCTGAAGGAATTTAAACATGCTACTTGCATGTAGGAATGCTTCCATTAATAAATTCATGCGAAAAATCAACAATTGGAGAGATGTTAATACGGAAATCATTTTATTATTTTGTTACAATAATACTATGTTAGTATCATCTAAATACAGTTCACAACTTAAAGATCTAAACACTCATACGCATTATTGAAACCCCAAACTCTCGCAAATTATGCGAGATTGAGCCCGAACTATCCAAAAATAATTGGTTTATATTGCGAGTAAACAATGATAAACAATCTGAAATCATTGTAACAATTCGAAATGGGCATGATAGTGCATAATTTCTTCAAGTATTCTAGTCACGTACCCCCGCCCCCTCTCATCACCGATTGTAAACATCATTCTCCCTCAGAAGCCATAAATTTTAGATGTAAAATTAACCTTGTTAATAATTCGCATTTTATGGATACTTACACAATCCATTACACAAGCTAATAGTATAACCACTGTTGCCGAGCATAAATCAACATAGAATGAAAAATATCCACCACATTCTGTTGCATCATAAAGCCAAAGACCTGTATCTGCATAGTATAGCATATGACAGCCATCTGAAATCTTTTGAATTTAAGCTAGAAATAAAAGAATTGCAATAAATTTTCAGTCGATAGTGTCCAGAAGACGATGCTTTCCAATCGCACGCATAACATACCTCATCATTTCTTTTTTTCCCACTTCATCGGCTAATAATGCGGATATGCAAATCTGTGCATCGTTGTTATCGATAAGCGAAAAATCGAGAATGCTGTTTTAAAGATTAGGTAGATAGCGAACGGCTAAATTTCAGGCCGAAGGAAGAGACCATAATTTCAGTGGTATTGCATACATTCATCAAAATTTTAGAAACTAAAGGAAAATGCAAACGTTGAGAAAGGGTTCAGAGTGGACAAGAGCTATGGAGTATCGCAAATTACTGGAAGATAGATGAGTGAGTGCACGTTTGCTATAGTTTAGAATTTTCCGATCAAGACTGCTTTTAAATCTAGCTCAGGTTAAACACGATAGCGATGATGACGAGTAACTCTTCAATTCCTCCACTTGCAATAAACTTCTCAATGTTTCGTTAAGAAAACTCATCCCCACGTGTACTTTTAGCAATTCTTACTCTTATTTCAGTGACAGATTTAGCAACATCTAATTCAAGATCCCAAATCGCTCTTTGCTCGCCCACTATCCCCAAGCCAATGGAAAAAATCGGAAACTCCCGAGTTCTACGATTGAAAATTACGTAAAGATCGTCAGCTAAATTAATTGCAACGCATAGGTTTAATATTTCTCACTCTATTGCTTCACATCGCTCTAATATTACCTCAAATAACATCGGTTTTCGCAATAACTATGCTATTACTAGAAATATTTTCATAGATGAATATAAATGCTGCTCATTTTAGTATATCTAAAAGCTAATTTTTAATACGCAAGCCTTTATTAGAGAGGATATATTTCGATAAATGATCGTAGAGGATTATAGAAATGCTTTTGAACTATTAAAAATCCTACCATGTAGAAGTACGATGAGACCAATCATAGGTATAAAATTACATAACACCGTAATACCTATGGTGTTACGTCGCGAAAATATTACAGTATATTTAACTTGAAGTGAAATTGCTGCAAAACGATTAATCGCTATCGATAAATGAATAAGAATTCCCGAATAATAACATACGCTGGTAATATAACCAATTATAATATCCATCGTAGAGGAGAGGTTTATACCACTAAAATTAATTTATTATTGCAAAATCGAAGAAATAAATTAAATATTTGATGAATGAAAAAATCTCTGAGTGAGTTTCTCAAATTGTTTGTAACTTTTCCGGTCATCTGATCAAAATATTTCAAAATGTCGGATGAGCAACCGGCATACTATTTTACTTCCGCTTTTTGAAGCGTTGAGATATGCGTTCTATTTTGCTTACCCACATTGGGAACTTTCTACTAATAATTCCAAACGTTTTAAGTGCCCAATTCAAAGGTCTAACCCATCTAGGAGAAACGGGTGGACTAGAGTTATAAAACAACTCTGATCTTTTTATTGCAAGAAGTGTCAAGAAGGATTACGTTGATAGATTTTGATGAACTAATCGAGACTGAATATTATTTGCTATTATTGAGTAATATGATTGCACTTCCCATGAGCACAATGCAGTCGCTAAAGTTACTCGATGAAAGGATTTTCTCTGGATCAAAATTGTCATAAATTTCGATGATTTTTGCTAAATCACTTCTACCGAGTTGTTTTTTTTTCTAATATTTGATGAGTTTGCTTTGAGAAAAAAAATTAATTCTGAAGTCAAATCTGAAATGCTGTGGCAACCGAAATGCAATGCTTTCCACTACCAAAAAGTGCACTTAAGAATTAAGAATTTCATTCCAATCGTTCGTAATCTGTTCGAAGTTTTTTCTTTTATCTGCTGAACTACTAAAATCTACGGCGATATCTCCAAATTTCGCTCTCATCTCACTCATTCAACAATTTCTCTCTACATTGTCGTTATCACGAACAACATTTTATATTTCTGCTTGAGATATTAGACCGGAAGTATTTATTAATTTTCTCCCATCATAAATCGGCAATAATGTGAATTTAAAGAAACATTTGAAATCATACAGAATTGTCTCAACAGAGCAATATATAAACAATGCGGTTTCGATGATAATATTCGTTATTGACATTGAGGTACACATAATTCCATATGAACCATGAAGCTCGACCCTTTTCCACACCAAATATAGAGAAAATATATTCAGCAATATACCACATAAAGCAAACTAAAATTTTCAGCAAAAATATCGAATTTATTACCGAGATTTTTCAACATATCTAGAGATATGGTTGATTGTAACCGAACGACGGTTTTGTTTACTGTTGTGCCGTGGCTGACGAATGATGTTATTCATCAACTAATAAATTCTATAAGCCATTAGCGTTTTTTAAATTAAATTCAGCTTGAAATATGCTCATATGATTGTTGTTCAATGATCGAAAGCTCAAAGCAATAAATCTTTGACGCTTAGACGATTAATCGTCTGTTTTTTTCACTATGACGTCCTATATATAATTCAACTTTTTATGATGAAATGATTTGCGTAAATAAGTTCATTTCAGGATCAGAACATTATAGACGCACATTTCATATCGATAAATTTTGTTGCCATATTTCAGCTGCACTCTAAATTACCGTTACTACTCGAAAGGTGTACACGCCAACAAATATTCTCAGAGTAGGATCTTAGCACAGGTGGAAAGTGCTCAAAACGGAAATAAAATTTAGCCCGACCAGTCATTATTTGATTTACGAGCGTTTACCTCAGTGTTTCAATAGTAATTCGAAAACAATGAAGCTTTTATTCATATTGCATAAAGTACACCATAATTTAAGCAGATTCACATGATTTGAAGGTAATTGGAAGCATTTCAGTGTGGAAAAAAGTTTGCCTATATCAAATATCGGTCACTTGCTCACTGTACATCTGTTAGCTGAAGAGGGGATTTTTCTGCGTAGGATTCATGCAAGAGATCGGATTAGTTGTTTCCACTTCTGTTAAGGATTCTTGGAATGCGTATAGGATATCAAAGCTCGGATCGTACCAGTTCAAAGACGAAACAACTTATCCCATCTATAGCTTTTACTCCATTTTTCGAGTTTCTCGATTTTGAGATGGGCACCTTTTTTTCAGATGAATTTGAAAAGAAGCAATTCAGATGCCTTTTTTTTGCCTCACCAACGCAAAAATTGCTCATCCTGTGGCCTGGCCATCTTATTACTTTTCTTCTTCTCCAAAAAATATAGCACACAATCTCAAGTCCCACCTAATGAATATTTTTTGCAAAGCATGCCCAATATAGTCGACCAAAAATTACATGCTGTGATGTGCTCGAAGGCAAAAAAAGCCTTGCACACGATTCTTTTCAGACCTTTCATAATGTTCGAAGACAAATTCTTATTATGTGCATATACGTAGTGAGGGAAGCGAGGGCAGCCTTGTGGCTCCGAAAAAATGAACTTAAAAATCAAGCAAATTATTTTCAAACTTCCGGACGTTCGGAGCAAAAGCTCAAACAGAGGGATTCCCAAAATCCAATCACGAAGGATCAAATGTGCGAAGCGATGCTTTTCATGTTCCCATAACTTGGCGATCCGTTGAAGTGTTTTTGAATCATTACATCACTTCANATCCGTTGAAGTGTTTTTGAATCATTGCATCACTTCAAATCTGCTCGAGTCGCAAAAAATTTTAAATCCTTCGCCTTCACGGCTGAATGCAATAACTATACGATTCCTGGCTATATTTTTACGCGTAGTGACGTATTAAAAAAACGGAGTCGTTGCTGTGATATCCGCTATCGACACCACTTTTTATTTCGATTCTACACTTTCTTGGCAGAAACTTTCATTTCAACTCATTTCCGTCATCGCCAAGACTATTGATATCTTTAATGCTTGAAATGGCACTAATTTATCAATAGCCTCGAGTGCATGTTATCGAAAAGAACCACAGCAAAAACACAAAATGTGAGTTTTAGGAGGTTGATGGTGAGTGAGACGGATGAAGGTGGAGAACGGGATGGAGACTGTGAATAATAAACTTGGTACATTTTCTTCCTGCAAGTACGGATAGGCACCGAGTGTCTGCTTGGCCCTTTTCTATTATCCGGTTGATGGGTATGCACTATATAT
>JAARMF010002204.1:0-11239 GCA_022844705.1 Toxascaris leonina
CGATCATGTCATACGCCATCTCGACAAGCGACCGCCTTGGATCAATGAATTCCAATCCCAGCAATTTTTTAGCCTTCAACGGAATAATTTAAGAACGGAATTATTGCGAGAATAAGTACGCGAGACTGAAGAAATAATTCGTTCGATTGGTGCACACATAATATGGTTTCAATTGCCTCTTCCAGTATCCTTCATCTGAGCTCGGCATCGAAGAGAGTACCAACATGTGGTATCAGTTCAACACTGAGCACCGATTTTATAATGAACACAGCAAATCGATTATTCGAAAACATAAAAAACGGAATAACCTTTGAGTTGTCGCAGTTTATTTTCATTCCCACTCTCAGAAGTGCTTCACGTGCATCACTATCGAAAAACGAATACAACCACAGTATCGCATAGGGGATTTCGAACCACGGCAGACAGTAACCTTAATTTAGCGCCACAATCAAACCAATGAATCAAATTGCATTTCAATCTCCCTAGTCATTCCTATCTTGATAGGCTGCAGAGAATACTTTGAACTGAAAGTTCAGAAGCTATACTTGAGACGAAGTGTCAAGACATTTCTCCCTCGTTTTTTGTCTTGTGAAAGACCTACATCTGCGGGAGATCATGCATAACATTTTGATCGATGCACTCGAATTTATTATACGTATGTATAATGACGAAATTAGTCGTAGAACTTTTGTGGAGACGTATTTCACGAGTGATTTTCCGTTTCGACTGAGCGCAATTTTGCACGTAAAGTGATTGTTGGAACGGTTTTACATATTCGATGATACAAAGTGCAAAATTTTGAAAACGTTTTTTTTTCTTTTGAGCTTTTCTCCATGTAGAAGTCTATCCGAGTTCTCGTCTGATCCAGAGCATTTGAAGAAACTTTGTAAAGCATTTTGATAGCAAATATGACGTCGACTTACCTTGCGAACTAAATTCCTTCCGTAGGACATTGCCCATTTCGGGTAGAGAAAGGCTCTCCTGTGGACAAACGATAATCCTCTCACTATCAGTTCGTGGATCTCTCATCGCTTTTATATGTGCAGTCACAACGTCACGTATATCCACCAAGGAAAAATATACTAGTGGTACAGCTGGCATTTCGTTGTTTAAAAATCGTCGAATCAACTCAAACAAATCACTCATTCTTGGACGGGATTCAACGTGAAAATAAAGAATGTTTCAAATAAAGCGATTGGGTGTATTCATTTGATCACCTTCAGCTCTCCTCCCAACCCGGTGTCTACGGAATTATTAACCTGATTGTTGAAGATATCCCACCAGCGTAGCTGGTAGTACTTATGGACTGTTTTACGGCATTCAATCTATGCAAAAGCGACAAATTTCTCCTTTATCCTAATATATCCGGGACTTTAACCAATCAAGATATTGATTGGTTCAAGGCACAAGGTATCCGCTCCTTTAACCAATCAAGGTAATCATCCAACCATAGAAATCTTCATAAACTTCATACTGACTTACTCAGTTCTTCGCTACTACTGGAATATAAAAGTAGTAAGACTAAAAACGCAAATAGAGAAGCGAGGCCCGAATGCAGACAATCCGTAAACCGCATTGGTTCTAACTGACGGTCTTATAGGCACACGCGTCAATTCTTTCATTTCATCTCAGATGTTAGGCGTTATACGTAGGTAGTTCAAGCTTATATTATCACGAAAAAGCATTAACCTTACCGCAATGCTTAGGCATTGAACGTTGTGAATTATAGGTCCTACGATGAACCCCGGGTTGATTGCTGTCATTGTGAATTTGACACCTGCAACAGCAGCTAACTTTCAATTACTACACGTATAGAAATTTCTTCTGATTGGCTCTCGTATTCGAACAGTGCAAAGTACAACGTCCAAAGAACCCGAAAAGTGCAAAACGGCAGAAATGCAGTCCAAACCGCGCATCGCTAAAACAATTTCAACTGATTTAAAGAAAACTAATATGTTGCGATCAGATAAGCTGAGAGGAACTCAGAACCTAATCTTGCGGTATTCCTTTCAACGTGAACCCAGAACCTCCAATAACTACGATAAGTTCCAACGCCTCGCACGGGTGAAAATGTTTCCAAACATTTCCGAACGCTCAAAAGGAAATGCAAGAAGGTGTAACGAATGAGCCAAAATGAACTGCGCATTTCTGGATCACTTATGGCGAACACGTATATTTCAAAGCATCATTTGATGTTAAGGTATTTCTTACCGATGAAATGAACAATCAGTACTATTCACCAACTGATTCAACAGAGTTCCCTTACCTTTCTCATCACGAACAAAATCCCATGCAGCTCTCTCCGCAAGCGTTTTGCTCTTTGCATAATAAGATAATGACTTCGAATTCATATTTGTCCAGTCATCCTCATTGATTACCAGCTCCAGACTTTCGTGTCCTTCTTTAAAGAAATCGTTCTTTAAAGAAATATATATACTTACCTTGCGGTTTCCCTCTGTGGAATCTCTTTCTTCGATACCCCACGCCTAGACCAATTTCTATACCCAGCATCAAAGAACAAAAACAGACCGCCCTCCACAGCATCCATCGAATGCGAGATGCCTTCGAACAAAAATTCAAATCTCGTCATACAGCATTTCGATCACTCAATACGTCGCATTTAACATGGAAAAAATTTCAAAATGATGATCGTTGCTTTGAATTCTCAATTAAGAAAATCTTTTAGTCGATCATCGTTCTCCGCGAATTCTTAAGATGTCATCGTTAGAGGCTTCTGATATTTTATGCATATTCAGAAGAACCAAATGAACGAACAAATAAGGAAAATATAACGAAAAAATGCCATCAGCACACAAGTATGCTGACGAAATGAAACGAATTTATACTGTGATGTGGGCACTTTAATGGAGAAGAAAAAAACCGCAATGCATACCACCGATTGCTGAAGTAGAACTTGTAAGCACAACTTTTTTAACGGAGGCCTCTTGAGCGGCGGCACGTAAAACACGAAGTGTACCATTAACGGCTGTCCTTATGATTGAGTCATCGCCACCAATGGTAACCGGACTTGCCACATGAAGAATATAGGTGCAATCCTTTACCGAGCTGAAAATATTTTGGCGTTAAAAAGCGCTGCTGCAGGAAGTTCCATGCAGAGCGCTGTCGCGGCGCATGGGCTCGAGAAGACTCTCTAGGCGGTTTTGCCCATCTCTCGCCAGGGATGTTATTCTGCAACCAAGACTCGCAAACGCGCCCGTTTTCTGATCATCTGGACCAAGAGACCCAGGAGCCGGTACGCCATACTCAGGCCGAACCTGGATGAGGAATCAGGCGAAATGTCGCCAAGCTGCCTACTGAAGCAAGAGCATCATTCTGATCATCGACATCCGAAGCATCTAAGGTCTAGCTAAGAGAAGTGTAAAAAATATGAACGTGTGAGTTTGAAAACTGAAGAATTTGGAACTAGATGTTATGAGGTACTTTAGCCTTCAAATCAATGAACTGGTGTTTAGAATGAGCGCAGAAACCACAGTTGGTGATGTGATCAATGCCGTTTGGGTTACTGCTTGTAAATAATTCGATGATATGATCGCATGGTATGTTCTTGTTCAGCAATTTCGTTGCAGATGAAATGCAAAATAAGCCGATCGGTCATATAGTGCCCTCAAGGACCCCAAATAAGCGATAACGGAACTCAACTGATCTATTCAAATGAGTTCATAGAGCAATATAATTTCGAATCTGCACGTAATTTTCAATGTAATAAGGAGAATGTGGGTTGAACCGAAACTCACAGAACTGAAATGTGAATGAGAAAAGAAATGTTCACTAGATATTCTGGACGAGGAAAATTATGCACATTTGTGGCACTCGAGGAAGACTTTCTTCGACAAGTGTATGATTGCTAAGTCGTTAGCTGGAAATGAAGACCCAACAATTCTCCTCTAGCCGTATGCATCTCCCCGTCACCCTCCCCATCTTCCTTCAGAAGTATGGATAAGAATTTCTATTAAATCAATTTCCACTCAGTTTAAAAGCTCAGAAGCGTGATGAAGCACTGGTCCACTTCGTCAATCTATTGTTAATGTTTTGTAAAGCGACTATAGTTTCTAAAAGAGTAAGAATACCACTGTAAAGGAGAACACGCTTTTTGAACACTGTGAGGTGAAACAGTTAAAATCTTCCTCTACCAACTCAAAGGATTCTGTATCGATACTATGGAATATTCGCAAGATATCAGAAAGAATGGGCATAATACACAACACTTCCGACAAGTGGTGTCGCAATTACCTCCAAATTGATCGATCTTTTGAAAGGGCCAACTGGTTAAAAAACGTATAGGGAGGCCAGTATTCAAAATGCAAAAGCAGTACGCGTGTGCACGTGACGTCTCTATTGTCATGACCGGTCATTCTCTCTCATAAAGGGTTTTGTTACGAAACCGTGATGCGAACGAAGGGCAAACCTAGGAAGCCACACGTGTGCAGAAGGGCTCGGCGGAGATTGGACTTAGCGGTTCACGTCCGCGCAATGAGGGGCATGTGACCTTTNTGTAAAAAGATACAGCAAACAGTCACGCTTCGTGACACGCAAAGCCGACAGTGATCAGTGGGCGCGGTTCATATACGTTTCATGCTCGGATTATGCAATTCCTTTACGATTGCTCGCCACTGTGTTGTGTTGCATCTGGTTTGCGTGTCGTTGAAATGTTTCTCCATTTCGCCTGGCTGCCATATTGCATTTTTCGGTCGGAATTTAATCATTCTTTCTTTTGCTGCCAGATAATTATTCCAGAAAAACTAATCGAAGGGCGTTGCGATCTCTTCTGATCTGATTGTTTCGGAGAATCACCTACTCTCCGGATTTCGTTCATAACCATGTAGGAAAGACGGGGTCACGGGGATGAGTTATCTGAGTTCGGAATTACGATTTCGTCATAAAATACCTCGTTAGTATTCTCCGCAATGTTTATGCGCATGCGGAATTTTTGTTTCAGCCCTTTTCACTGAGAGCATTAGGGGTTTCATCGTCGTAAAAGTTAATGCTGTGCACTTCTGACAGAAATCCTTGTTGTGCTGTGGTAACTGATGGATATCAATGCACTAGTATGCCTTTTAGTACAATTTATATATCAAGGTATTACTTTATCTCGACGGCTTAATCCTTGTCTGTCATCATGATTGCATCGTTCCTCATATTCCCAGTGCTCTAAAAGTTATGCGTCGCTTATGTTTTTATTGACTGCATCACAAGTTGACGGCCCATTCGGGATTCTGAACGCATGTAAGCTTTACGAATAATTCTGGAACAGTGTGAGGGAATTGTTCTTTTGAGCTCTGCCTTTAGATTCATCCGAAAATACGCATCAAATGTCTTAGAGCCGTCGTTGTGCCCTTTTTATTTGTTCAATATTGCTGGCATTGTATTTCTGTGTCGCATGTTACACTTCTACTTGTGTCGCGAAAATAAATTACAAGGAGCTTAATTACACATCTTTGTGATTAGGACGAACGTACGAACGCTGGAAAGAAGCGAATGAGAGCAAGTATTCGAGTGGTGTGAAGTGACGCAAAATGGACGGCTCAAGTTGATTAACGCCGAACGAGGAAGGGTCAGGTCAGTTGAACTCTCACCTTTCAGATTGATCACAGGAGAGAGAAGGCCCCGGTAGTCAATGCAAATAGTGAACAATATTTTGGAAAGGAGATGAGCTAATTGAGCAGCGAAAAGGACAAGCTTGAAGTAGAAGTGGATGAATATGATGTTAAATTGGCATTCCTTCCGAATGGTATGGTTTAGATACTTTCAGTGATGTTTTATTTGTCACTGCTAAAAGTTTGAAATATATTTGCAGCGCCGCATAAAAGAAAGCATCCTTCACTCCTTCGCGCTTTTGAACTCCTTCGCCCTTCGCGCTTTTGAACACCGAAGGGGCTGCAAAATCTTCCATACAAAGTGGATACTATTTCAAGCGTCTCACGCACTCTGCCCATCCTTTGTCGTCATCGAGATCCGCTTCAACCAGTTCGAGCTTTTCAGCACCTTCAAGTTTTCTTAACGGCTCGATTTTGAGTTGGTTATTCACATCACGCACCGTTCCTCGTACTCTATAGCCCTCTCGTAATAGCCGTTGTGTGCAGTGAATACCAAGAAATCCGGACGCACCCGTGACCAGTACTCCTGCAATGTAATATATGGAGCATGTCAGTCGCATTCTGAAGAGTTTGAATTCACATGTTCAAATCCCCTGTGCATAAAAAAATCGCTTCCCCTTGAATTACCACTGTTTTCATCAATGACGCTCGGAGATGGCGAATGAAAGTAGGATGATGGTGTAAACATGAGAAGTTTATCATTTGAAACGATTAAATTCGGAGCAATGAGCTCTTTGCGAAGTTTGGTCTCTCTTCGTAGTTGTTACTATCTGAGTTTGAATGTGTAAAAAAAACTGAGCACTCCTTCACGCAAAGCTAATGCACTTCGATGCGAGATAAACTGGTTTGGTGAGCTCAAATTTGTTTTCTCGCTTGGAAATAAAAAGGAACACATAGAACGAACAACTGGTAGCCAAACAGGCTCAAAAGCAGAATGAAACGTAACATTGAACAACCATATCGCAACCAGAGGTTGTCATTACGATTTGAAATATTGAATGTTAGCCTGTTACAAGTGGAAGTCACACCGCTTTTAATCTAGTAGAGCATTTGTAGTGCTTCAGATGGTCTGCTACGGCGTCACGTAGAATCACCAATGATTGCTGGCCTAGTTATTTCAGCATCAGGTGGCAGATTCTGCAAGTGAGACAAAAATGAGTTTTTGAAGAAATAATTGGCCACCTTTTATACCGAAGCATGGGAAAGTAACTAGACACAGAAATAATTAGGCATAATTAAGCATCAAATGCGAGAGTATTTGTTGAACTCAAGATCCCCTGAAAAACGTCAGAACCGGTTAACTCACTTATTTTAGCGTTAGGCGATTCCATAACCACTCAGCTTCAACAAAAATATCACTGGGTCGTATACCAATATTGGATCAGAAATACTCCACAATTGTATCAATACCAAAATAATTTCCTGAAAAGAAACTGAAATTGATAATTCGATTGACTGCTTGCAATGACTTTGCTGCTGGGCTCGTAAAGAATCAAGCTTCGCTAATGCATAATCCAACACCCAACCACTTTATATTCTCGACGGACTACACTTTCAATATCCTCGAACAAACAATTAGCATCCATAATTAGACAAAATGTTAAAGATTTGAGCTATGGACTAATGTGCTATTCATCAGAACGCATCGATAGTTGTATAATAGACAAAAGGTCAACAATAAAACGTTCCTTTATTTGTGTAGTCTAGCGGAAGTAAGTGCCTCTCCAAATTGTCGACTAAATATTCCCCTTCTTTGATGCTCGCTTAATTGGAGTCGAGAAGCATCTCACCTGCTATAGTCAACATTTTTATTCTAGTGAGAGGTCGCAGTCTGCAAATTCAACAAGATTTAACTGCTACTTGAACTGCAAATGCTTATTACTGAAATTAAAATTAGAAACAAATCTGCAAAGTGAAAAGTAGCTATGATAAAGGCGTGACGATCATCCTAGGTATGCACGACGGATCGAATGAGTAGACGGGGAAACTGGGGCAGCTTTTATTGGCACAATAACTAGATCAACTGAGACATACAAATATACAGTCTCTAAATCATAGAGCATAGGACAGATGACAGTGGCAAAAGTTTCGCCGCACTATTCGCGTATTCCAGCTGCACCTAAGATCTTATTCATGAGTATACGTTCAGGCTTCTATATCCAAGGAAATATCACAATCAAAGCCGATTCGCAAGGGGAATAAAATGGGAAACAAGCCAAAGCTACAGCACTGTCGAACCTTATGTGAAGTTGAATTTTCTATCACATTCGTCATCAGCTCTACGTGTTGCCTGAGTCAAATATTCATGAAGAGGGAATGACGATTTCTGAAGCACGCGGCAACTTACGAAGCCCAACTCAGCGATGCCAAAAGTGAAAGGAGGCAAGTGAAATTGGTTGGAAGGATTCTACAGACCGGCTAGTGAACGTAAAAGAATACGCCTCATAGGGGCGAATACGTCTCATATTCGTTGGCGCTTCTTTTTTTTACAAAACCTCATCAACATACGACACGAGCATCGGCCGCTAGTACAGAGTGACTTTTGCTCTCTTCTCACCTCTTCATCGTTTTCGCATTCCCCCTCTTCCTCAAATGCTAACAAACGATGCAATTCAAGCACCACTTTTCTAACGCGTTTTGACGACAGAGCTCCATGCACAAGATTTCCATTTCTCTACCTTAATGCTGTAGCGAAGAAAATGCGCATCTCCTGAGCGCAAATTTGTGCTTCATTTCAACCTCCTCCTCAACAGCAACCGTGGCTCGACACCGGCGTTTGCTAACCCTGAGTTCTGTTTAAGGCGATGTGGAAGCAATACACTACTGATGGTGGTCTAAGACGTCTAAGACATTTCACCGACCGTTGAGGCGCATCTTTGGTTACGGAAATAAATAGGAATCTTATGCTTTTCGTACGAGAATCCGATACATAGATTTTGATTCATTCATGCTGCTCGTTGCAGGGGAAGCAGCCTGTCTTGGCAAAAATTGCATTGGGAATATTATATGTGCACACTCACGTGAAGAAAGCTTGGCATATACGTAGCCGCAAATAATGATAGTAGAGCCAAATTGTTCGGAGAGAACACTGAAACGCGTGAATTCTCGAAATTGATTGACGTCATATGTGTGAAGACGACTTTCATGTCCAAGTCTCGTTCATTAATTTAGCATGTGCTGAATTTGCGACATCGCGTTTAACTCAATATCGCCAACCAATTTTTCGTGTTGCAGAATGGTATGAACGTTCTTATGATTGAAAGTTGATTATTTCTTTCTTATTTCTATGAAGTGGGAAATGATTCCGCCGCCACTTCGATCGGGTTTCTTCGATTCCGTCATCGATGGCCACCGGATACACTCCTTAGTGCATTTGTCTGATAAGCAGTCGGCACATCGCAATATCCTATGAGCATTATTGAAGAACCGTTCAGAAGAGGGGGGGTGACAATGCCCCTAGAACAAATCAGAAATCGAAGAAACCCGATTTAAGCAGGGGCGGAATCACTTTCTACAGTTGCGAATCATAATCTAATGTGCTCTTCCTTGTCCTTTATCTAGTCGTTCCTCACTTGCTCAACAGCGCCCAAGATGCGTTCCTGTAATTTTTCAGTGAAGTTAAGTTGCATTCAAAATTCACCTCTGATTTCTTCAGAAATTTATGCATTAATTTTTATGTGTCCGATTTCAACACCGTTCATTGAGAAATAAGAGCCTCATCTGCGTTTTCTCATAACTATAAACTCCTTCCTCTCATATGATGCTGCTGGCATTTTTACTCGAACTTCGTGACAAGAAACAGCAATCCCTGTAGCGCAACAGAGGGCTGACTATGGCTCACCTAGCCAAAAATTTTAGGATTAGTTCGCAGCCGGCCAAAAATATTGCGGAATTATCCAACAAGGCTCCTTGGCATGTTTTCAAAATATTGATCGTGTTTGCCCACCGCCAGCTGCAAAGTCCAACTTGCCGCTTCGAATGAGAACAGTACACGAAACTTATCTCAATGTGATCTTTTTCGGTCCCAAGAGAAGGATGTTACAAGCTGATCGCAAGCGATTCACATCTGTGAGGCGACGAGAGATGAAGACTGCTCAGAACATCTAGCGTGTTACTTTAGCATATCATTAAATGTTATCGCCCACTCACATGCAGCTCGTCGAGTGAATTTGAGTAATGAACGGAATGGAAAATCCAGAAAGTTGGATGTGATGATGCTCAAGGTTATATCACAACCCACTTTTGGCAAAATCCCTCTTTCGAATCTTGTATCTGATACAATTTGGCGCAATTTGAGCATAGGTGATGTGGCACTACCTCATCTTGTTCTCAGCCAAATTCCGTGCTGATGAAGAAGATTTGCAGGATATCGAAAGAAGCTCCAATTAACAGTACTCATGCAGGGGAAATCCGTATTAAGCTGGTTGGTTATCCGATTCGCACGGAGGCTCTGCAGCGATTGACATAGTCACCATTGAGGTCGACCACTGCATTCCGGAACATATTCTGCACACTATTCCATAATACATTATTCGTGCCGTGCTGCGACTCGAAAATGCAGCAGGTAGTGAATGCCAAACCTTCGATTAGACTACAGGAATCTGACACAGACGTGCCTCGGAAGGCTTGCTGCAATGAAGCTACTGACTGAAACAGCTGCTTTGAGTGTCACTCGAGCTTCGAAGTGGGCTACGCTGTTGGAGGATGAGGGGAAAGTACTCGACTGCGTTAAGGAGGTGAGACGGACCCTTTAACGTGAACGGTCCATGCTTATTATTGAATCATTATGTTAGTTCCGTTATGATTGTTACTATAAACCTCCGTGACCATTTTCACAGTTGCACTGTAAAGCTTTTTGGATGTGATGATCACTGTGAAGCATTTTTCTGCCAATTTCGAACAGAACTCATTCTTATGCTCCATGAAGCCTCAGGTTGAGATATGCAAACAGCTTCCAGCGCGGTGCAGAGGGAATTCGCGTCGCAGAAGTGGTCGCTAACGGGTGCACGGGAAGGCTGCTGATCAACTCTTCAACGCGCTCGCAAATGTATTTCAACATGAGGCTCTAAAGCGCACTTCCCCTCTCAATCTTGGACTCGCCCAACGGTAATCATGATTTCAGCGCGTATTTCCGGCGAGGGGAACGCATGTGGACGAAGAAGTACTCCTTCTATGATTTCATTCCCAATGCCAGGGATGTCCTCTTCTTCTCTGGCAGCTCTCTAGATTTTGTTTCTGCAGGAAGCAATTCTAGCATACTCGTTCTTGTACGCAATACCTCACGCTCATTCCCACTGCTCCGTCATCTGCTTCTCTGGTCATTGGTCCGTACGGGGCAACGAAACTGCTTTTCCCTTGTCTATAATAGAATTTAATCCATTTAATAACTTACGCTGAATTCCAAAAATAAACTGAACTGACAAGCGCAAAAAGTCATCGGAGAAAGTAATGACCAGTAGTGATATTTAGCATCTCATTCAATAGAGTTCCCTTACCTTCGCCATCACCGGCAAAATTCCATGCACCTCTATCCGCAAGCGTTTTGCTCCTGAAATAATAAGATAATTACCGCGAATTCATATTTGTCCAGTCATCCTCATTGAATATCCTCAAGACTTCCGTGT
>JAARMF010002204.1:12054-29910 GCA_022844705.1 Toxascaris leonina
ATATTTTATGCATATTCAGAAGAACCAAATGAACGAATAAATGAAGAAATAAATAACGAGAAGATGGCATTCGCACTTAAGTAAGCACCCGAAATAGAACAAATTCATGCGGTGATGTAAGCATCTAACGGAGAGGAATAAAAATCGCAATGCATACCACTGACTGTTGAGATGGAACTTGTAAGCAAAACTTTTTCAACGGATGCCTCTTGAGCGGAAGCACGTAAAACACGAAGTGTACCATCAACGGCTGTCTTTATGGTTGAGTCATCGCCACCCATGACAACTGGACTTGCGACATGAAGAATATAGGTGCAATGCTTTACCGAGCTGAAACTATTTTGCTGTTAAAAAGCGCTGCTACAAGATGTTCCATGAAGAGCATTCTCGTGGCGCGGAGGCTTGAGAAATCTAGCCAGGCGGTTTTGCACATCTTTTACCAGGGATGTTATGCGGTATCCAGGACTCGCAAACGCGCCCGACCTGTCATCCCTTGCGCCAAAAGACCCAGGAGACGGAAGGCACACATCACAGACCGCCCAATCAGCGGACGACACGCCATCCTCAGGCCGAAACCGGGTGAGGAATCAGGCGAAATGTGGTCGCCAAGCTGTCTACTCAAGCAAGAACATCATCCTGATCACAGACTCCCGAAGCATCCAATGTCAAGCTTGGAGAAGTGTCAAAACTGCAAGGGTGCGAATTTGAAAACTGAAGAATTCAGCATTAGATGTTATGAGATATTTTAGCCTTCAAATCAATGAACTGGTGTTTAGAATGAGCGCAGAAACCACAGTTGGTGATGTGATCAATGCCGTTTGGGTTACTGCTTGTAAATAATTCGATGATATGATCGCATGGTATGTTCTTGTTCAGCAATTTCGTTGCAGATGAAATGCAAAATAAGCCGATCGGTCATATAGTGCCCTCAAGGACCCCAAATAAGCGATAACGGAACTCAACTGATCTATTCAAATGAGTTCATAGAGCAATATAATTTCGAATCTGCACGTAATTTTCAATGTAATAAGGAGAATGTGGGTTGAACCGAAACTCACAGAACTGAAATGTGAATGAGAAAAGAAATGTTCACTAGATATTCTGGACGAGGAAAATTATGCACATTTGTGGCACTCGAGGAAGACTTTCTTCGACAAGTGTATGATTGCTAAGTCGTTAGCTGGAAATGAAGACCCAACAATTCTCCTCTAGCCGTATGCATCTCCCCGTCACCCTCCCCATCTTCCTTCAGAAGTATGGATAAGAATTTCTATTAAATCAATTTCCACTCAGTTTAAAAGCTCAGAAGCGTGATGAAGCACTGGTCCACTTCGTCAATCTATTGTTAATGTTTTGTAAAGCGACTATAGTTTCTAAAAGAGTAAGAATACCACTGTAAAGGAGAACACGCTTTTTGAACACTGTGAGGTGAAACAGTTAAAATCTTCCTCTACCAACTCAAAGGATTCTGTATCGATACTATGGAATATTCGCAAGATATCAGAAAGAATGGGCATAATACACAACACTTCCGACAAGTGGTGTCGCAATTACCTCCAAATTGATCGATCTTTTGAAAGGGCCAACTGGTTAAAAAACGTATAGGGAGGCCAGTATTCAAAATGCAAAAGCAGTACGCGTGTGCACGTGACGTCTCTATTGTCATGACCGGTCATTCTCTCTCATAAAGGGTTTTGTTACGAAACCGTGATGCGAACGAAGGGCAAACCTAGGAAGCCACACGTGTGCAGAAGGGCTCGGCGGAGATTGGACTTAGCGGTTCACGTCCGCGCAATGAGGGGCATGTGACCTTTGGGACGAATGGAGTCAAAGAAAACGCCCCGCATCAGAATATCACTCTATGACAAGGACCATTTTGTTTGATGATTGCTAAGGTGACAATTTACAAACCCGATGCAGAAGAAAACGAAAGCCTCTATGCGATTGCACTGTTCGATTCCCGGTCACAAAGAATCTTCGTGACCGAGGATATAGCGCATGAGCTAAAGTTAGCTCCATGTCTCCGGCAGGTGCTAGCCGTCAATACGATCGCGTCGAAAGCAGCGCGAGTTGTGGATTCGGAAGTCGTCGAGTTTCAAGTGGCGCTTCGAGGCGGATCAAGAAAGACAATTCAGGCTATTACGGTCCCATATGTCTCGAAAGAAGTGAAGTGCCGAGTGTGGATTATGAACGAAAAGGAAGGCGAGCACGGGAGCGCGACAGAGCAGGAGGTTTTCCCCGACTTGCTCGTAGGTGCCGACTATTTATGGGAACTCTTCGGCGGAATCGGGACGGAGAAATTACCACAAGGGCTCTTTCGAATCCCAACAACGGTGGGAGATCTGTGCAGTGGACGAGTTTGTCGTCATGACCTCATGGACAGGGCTCATTGCTGGGTGAGTGCATTATTCGAAATGACTCATCATGCTTCCGAAGGTCAATCCGAGGAGACAACACAAACTGCTAAAGGTCATTCACCATACAACGAAACAATGATAAACAGAGACTTGTTGGACCACAGAGTAGGAGCATCGAATGACACAGTTCAACCCTCAGGCAAGGACACAAATGTCGACTTGAATCTGTCCGGAGACGAAAGACTGCTAGACGAGCGACAGCGTGGACAACGAAACCCGGATGAAGGGTATGTGAAGCATTCAGCCGATTGGAACCTACAAGCTGAACGCGAATCACTCAGCGACGACGAAAGAAACAATGCAAGGGAAAGAGGAAAATATCCCTCCTAGAAGGAATGGGAGTAAAGGATTCGAAAAGGAGAATAGCAGTAAGGCAACTACTGCAAGGGTTTTCATTGCACTGTTGGGATTATTAGTGATATTGATGACGGACGGACAGCCGACGTGTGACTGACAAGGGGTGATGATCGGAACTGAACGACCTCATGGGTGTCCTCAAGTTGGAAGGGGAGCCGTAAAACGACTACAAGAGGCTGTAGCGAGGAGAGGGTATCAAAGAGCAAAGACCATTTTATGTACGGAAACGATCCGACGAGTGTGCACGAAGGCTATGCTGCGAATAGTACTTTCCGTTTCGGATGATACGACGATAATACACGCTCCAACAGGCAAAGAATGCTAGCTCTTATGGAAACACTGTAAACTAAACGGCATAAGAATCCATCCGAATGAAGAGAATTACTGGAGATCGGACCAACCCACTTCCTTTACGTTCGGTTGGCTCGGCAAGAGATGCCAAGAGATACGGAATTATGCAGTGACGATGGGCAATCTACTATTTTACGATGAACAAATAGTAGTGACACCACTAATGTCACATGAGAAGTGTTACCTCCATAAAGAAACATGTATTACAGAGCGTGGAACATATATTTGGAAAATGCCACAGGAAGGAGGATGTTTTTATCGATCACGAGCACTACACGAAGCCGAAATAATTGGAAACCATGTACTAATCGACAGCCTGCAACTGGCCTTTGTAATAAGAAACGAAGCGAAACTTGATAAATTCTGCGACAGGAGGTGGACTTATAAATCACTGGACGAAGAAATCGCGATTTCATTGGAGAAAAATGCGACGTCAAAAGTCTTTGGAGAACAAGATTACAGGGGTCGAGGATGTGCTGGTAATAGGGGATGAAGATGCCGAAGAGCAAGATTCCGAGAATAAGAAGCTACAGTTTATCGATGATAAGCTCAATCACGAGCTGCGCAAGAAAATCGAACTGAACTGGATGAAGATTTGTCGTCATGATGATATAATCCTCAGAACGATTAGATGGATCAGTGGTCGAGATGCCAAGGAGGCTGCAAGACAGTTGCTTGGTCGAGGTGATGTAGAAACAGCGGCAAAAATTGGAGATGCACTCGGTGTGAAATGTTTCGATCGAAAACCCGACAAGCCAGCAGTAAGGGAGGATCACGGAAATTACGAGGACATTATTTTCAACTCCAGTAAAATAACGGAGGAACAGCGCGACGAAAGAATCCTACGACAATCAGGATTTCGTATGACGCTAGACAAAACGGCTCATGTCTCGAAGGTACAAGGAGACACCATCGACATATTAATGAGATCGGCGAAACTCTGGAGCACGCAGGCGAGGAAATGGAAAAAAGCTGGAAGAAGCCATCGTACGATGGAAGTGGTGCCTTCTTGCAGTGACTGCTACAGCAATCGCTGTGGGAGGCATCATTCTGACCGTTTATTTCCGGATATGGTGTAGGACCGGAAGATTGGTGCTAACAGGGAATCGTCGTCGACATGGTCGAATTCAACAAGCAGTGAGGAGAATCGTCATACCAATATGGGAGACTCTTCGAGCAGTGAAGATGACAGGAGTGGACGAAGGAACGGTCGTGCAAACGATGTAGACGATATAATCGACGTCAACTTATTAATGAATTGTAACCGTCTGCTGTTCGTGGCCGTTGGGAGTGTCGCGATTACTCGCGAAATTAAGATGTTGCAGAATTAGAAGGTACTGTAACAAATGTTCCAGCGATGTTAAAGTACAAAGGAAGTACGGCGCCATGTGTACAATAAGATGACCGTAAGTACGGCGCCATGTAGTCGGAGGAACGATGCGAGCGGCTCTTATACAAAGAGAAACGTTCAAAGTACCGCAATATGTGGGCAGGGAGATGATGCGAGATGTCCTTAGACAAAGAAACAGATATTGATGAGACTGACTATTTTGGCATGAATGCCAAAAAGCGTCATGAAAAAACAGGTATATATATTGCGGTTCTAGAGAGAGGAGCAGTTCCCAACGAGTCGACAAAGAGACCTACTGTTATATTGATAACTGGGAAAAGGAAAATCCCGGCGGTCAATACAGTAGAAGCGCATGCAGAAGTAGATGTGGATGAATATAATGTTAACTTCGCGCTAATTCCAGATGGGCTGGTTCATATACCTTCAGTGATGTTTTATTTGCCACCGCTAAAATTCTGAAATATATCTGCAGTGGCATATAAGAGAGAGCGCTTTTCACTCCTTCGCGCTGTTGAACTGAACCACTGTCCAGCGGGATTGCAAGATCTTCTATATAAAGTCGAAATTATTTCAAGTATCTCACGCACTCTGCCCATCCGTTGTCGTCATCGAGATCAGCTTCAACTAGTTCAAGCTTTTCGCCACCTTCAAGTTTTCTTAGTGGCTCGATTTTGAGTTTATTATTCACATCACGCACCGTTCCTCGTACTATATAGCCCTATCGTAATAGTCGTTGTGTGCAATGAATACCAAGAAATCCGGACGCAACCATAGCCAGTACTCCTGCAGTGTAACATACGGATCATATCAGTCGCATTCTGAACACTTTGAATTCACATACTGAAGTCCCCTGTGCATAAAAAAATCGGTTCCCCTTGAATTGTCACTGTTTTCATCAATGACGCTCAGAGATGGCGAATGAAAGTAGAATGATGGTGTAAACATGAGAAGTTTTTCATTTGAAACGCTTAAATTCGGAGCAATGAGCTCCTTTGCGAAGTGTGCTCCTTCATTGTCTTTGTTACTAACTGAGTTTGAATGTGTAAGAAAACTGAGCACTCCTTCGCGCAAAGCCAATGCATTTCGATGCGAGGTAAACTGGTTTGGTGAGCTCAAATTTGTTTTCTCTCTTGGAAATAAAAACGAACACATAAAACGAACAACTGGTAGCCAAACAGGCTCAGAAGCAGAATGAAGCGTAACCTTGAACAACCGTACCACATTCAGAAGTTGGCGTTGCACTATGAAATGTTTAACGTTAGCCTGTTACAAGTCACATCGCTTTTAATGCGGTGGAAATCACACCGCTTTTCATCTAGCAGAGCATTTGTAGTGCTTTATATCGTCTGCTATGGCGTCATGTAGAATCACCAATGATTACTGGCCTAGTTATTTCAGCATCAAGGGGCAGATTCTAAAAGTGGGACAAAAATGAGGTTTCGAAGAAATAACTAGGCACCTTTCATAACAAAGCACGGGAAAGTAACTAGGGACAGAAATAATCAGGCATAATTAAGCATCAAATGTGGGAGTATTTGTTGAACTCAAAATGACCTCGTCAAACGTCAGAACCGGTTAACTCACTTATTTTAGCGTCAGACGAATCCATGGCCACTAGGTTTCAAAAAAATATTACTGATCGTATATGAATATTGAATAAGAAATACTCCGCGTTGTATCAATACCGAAATAATTGCCTGAAAAGGAACCGAAATAGGATCATTCGACTGGCTTTTAGCAATAATTGGGATCTTGAAGAATCAAGCTTCGCTAATGCATAATCCTACAACCAGTCACGCTATATTCTCGACGGACAACACTTTCAATATTGGTAGTATAACAGTCAAAAACTCAGCAATAAAACGTTACTTTGGCTGTCTATCTACCGGAAGTAAATGGCTGTACAAATTGTCGACTAAATGTTCCGTTTCTTTTATGCTCGCTTAATCGGAGTTGAGAAGTATTTCACCTGCAATAGTTGAAAATTTTTATTCCGATGGGAGATCGTAGTCAACAGATTGCAAAAAACAATCGAGGCGAAATAGAGCAAACAAGGTTATTTTTGATACGAGATCGTAGTCTGCAAATTCAACAAGATTTAACTGCTACTTCAAGGGCGAAATTCTATTACTGAAATTAAAAAGGAGTCTGCAGAATGAAAGGAAGCTATGATAAAGTCGTGACAGTCATCCTAGGTATGCGCGACGGATTGAACGTATGGACAACGAAACTGCCGCAGCTTCTATTGGCACAACAACTAGATCAACTGAGACATACAAACATGCAGGCCCTAAATCATAAAGCATAGGACATATGATAATGGCACAAGTTTCGCCGCACTATTCGCGTATTCCAACTGCATCTAAGATCTCATTTATGAACCATACGTTCAGGCTTCTACGTCCAAGGAAATATTACAATCAAAGCCAATTTGCAAGTGAACAAAACCAGAACCGAGGCAAGGCTACAGCAATTCGAAGCGTATGTGATGTTGATATTCTTATCACATGCACCTCAACTCCATCGTCTCTTCCGAGTCAAACATTCATAAAGAGGGAATGACGATTTCCGAATCAAGCAACAACTTATGAAGCCTGAGTGAGGTGACGACTGTAAATGGTTGGAAGGATTCTGCAGACCGGTTCAGTGAACGTACACGAATATGTCTTGACGAGTGGGCGAACAGGCACTATGGCAGTGGCACCATGTTGCATGATAAATTCCGTTCGTTGGCGCTTCTTTTTACAAAACCTCATCACTGTATGACACGATTATTGGCTCCCATTACAGAATGACTTTTGCTCTCTTCTTACCGCTCCATCGTTTTCGCATTCCCTCTCATTCGAAGTAAACGTTTTTCTCCTGAAATGCTAACAAACGATGTAATTCAAGCATTCATGCCGTAAATTTTGCAGAACCTGAAAATAGATGTTGCAAGATTCGTAGGAGATACTCGGTAACTTCATGCAATAATCGAGAGTAGTATATAATAGGATGGGGAAGTGTGAACAAGCAAATTGCAGCGAGGGGCATCTGGAGAAGCAAATTTCAGCAAACGGCAATGAGAACAGATGGTCGCCTGTGCTGTTCAGTCATCGACAGTATTGATGACTACTTGCAAGCCAAACCATCGTCACCGCAAAATATTTAGCTATGCGGTATAAATTTTCTAACACGTTCTCACGAGAAAGCTCCCTGCACGACGTTTCCATTTCTCTGCCTTGAACCTGAAACGGAGAAAATGTTCATCTGCTGAGCGCAAATTTATGCTTCATTTCAAGTTTTTCGTCAACAGCAACCGTGGCTCGACACCTGAATCTGGTAACTAAGCTCGGGGTTGTGTTGAAGGCGATGTGGAAGCAATACACTGATGATGGTGGTCAAAGACGTCTAACACATTTGAACGGCCGTGGAGGCGCATTTCTGGTTACGGAAATAAATAGGAACCTTGGGTTTCTCGTGCGAAATCCCGATATATAGATTTTGATTCATCCATGCTGCCTGTTCTAAGGGAAGCAGCCTGCCTTGGCCAGCATTGCATCGGTAATATAATATGTATACAGGGAAGAGAAAGCTTGGCATATACGTAGCCGTAGCTAACCATAGTGGAGCCAAATTGTTCAGAGATAACGCTCAAACGGGTGAATTCTCGAAACAGATTGACGTCATATGTGTGAAGACGACTTTCATGTCCAAGTCTCGTTCATTAATTTAGCATGTGCTGAATTTGCGACATAGCGTTTAACTCAATATCGCCAACCAATTTTTCGAGTTGCAGAATCATATGGACGTTCTTATGACTGAAACTTAATTACTTCTTTCTCCTTTCTATGCAGTAGAAGGTGATTCCGCCGCCACTTAGATCGGGTTTCTTCGATTCCATCATCGGTGGCCACCGGATGCACTCCTTACACCATTTGGCTGATAAGCAATCGGCAATAACGATCACCGTCGAACGCAAATAACGGCTCGTTTCATTTCGGTTCATTCAGAATGCCGCCGCAAATATGACAAATTGCAATATTCTATGAGCATTATGGCAGAAACTTTCGGAAAAAGTGAGCCAACAGTACGCTTAGAACAGATCAGAAACAATTTTTTAGTGCATTAATTTTTATAGGCTGGTTTCAACCCCCTTCGTTCAGAGATGAGACCGGCATCTGCAACTACACATCAGTATAAACTTTCTCGCTCTCACATAATGCTGATAGCACTTTCGCTTGAAGTTGGTGTCGAGAAATAGCAATTCCCATGGCTCAACTGGATGCAGACTACGGCTCACTTAGCGAAATATTTTAGAATTAGTTGGCAGCTGGCCAAAAATATTGCGGAATTATCCAGTAATGCTCCTTGGCCTGTTTTCGAAATATTGATCACGTTTGCCAACCCCAGCTGCAAAGTCCGTCTGGGCGCTTCGAATGCGAAAAATGCACGTAAATATCTCAACATGATCTTTTCCATCACATGGGGAGGATATTACAAGCTGGCGGTTCGCATATGTGTCGCGACGAGGGATAATGAAGACTGCTCAGAACATGTTGCATGTTACGTTAGCGTAGCAGTGGATGTTATCCCCCCGTTACATGCAGCTCCTCGGGTGAATTTAAGTAATCAACGTGATGGAAAGTCCAGAAAGTTGGATGTAATGCTCAACGTCATATCACAACCCACTTTTGGCAAAATTTCGCATTTGAATCTTGTATCTGATAAAATATGGGGCAATTTGAGCCTAAGTGATGTACCACTACTTCATGTTATTCTCAGGCAAATTCCATACTGCAGTATTCGTGCCAGTGCTCCTGCACACTATTCCATAATGCAGTGTATTCGTGCCATGCTGTTACGCAAAACCGCAGCAAGTAGTGAAAGCCAAACTTTCGATTAAACTACAGGGATCTCCCAAAGAGCTGCCTCGGAGGGCTTGAGGCAATGAAGCTACTGATTGAAATAGCTGTTTTGAGTGTCGCTCGAGCTTAGAAGTGGGCTACGCAGTCGCAATATGAAGGGAAACAATATGAAGGAGGTTAGACAGACTCCTTGTCGTGAATGATTCATGCTTGTTCTACAATCATTATTTTGATCCCGTTATGATTGTTACCATAAACCTTCGTGACGATTTTCACCGTTGCGAATGTGGTGATCACTCCAGAGCATTTTTCTGCCAATTTCGAACAGAACCGGTTCTTATGCTGTGTGAAGTCGCAGCTTGAGATATGCCAACAGCTTCCAGCCGGATGCAGAGGGTATTCGGTTCGCAGAAGTGGTCACTAATGATGTGCAGCCTTCCGGCGCATCCTTCTGCAAAGGTTGCGCCGGAGTGCTGGAGATCAGCTCTTCGATGCATTCGGAAGATTTTTTTGCTCTCCAGATTTTTTTCTGCAGGAATCAACTTTAGCATACTCGATCTTGTACCCAATACTTCGTGCTCATTCCCACTGCTTCCGTGGTCTGCTTCTCTGGTCCTTGTTCCGTATGCGGCAGCGAAACTGCTTTTCGGCTTGTTTATGATCGAATTTAATCCATTTAATAACATACGTTGAATTCGAAAAATAAACTGAGCTAACAGGGGCGAAAAGTCATTAGAGATTCGATGGGGCCTCACTCGTTCGGAAATTTAATCAGTTGCGAGAATGTTAGTATGATTCCATTCTTAACCGAAGCGTCGCTTGTGCCCGCTTTGTTTTGCTTCGATCGAGGATATGCTAAACGTCTGATTACAAAATTTTGCGACTATGTCATTGACATCGCGTTCGATATTTCACTCCTATTTACCTTTCGTTTCTTCTCGGGAGTTGATTGAGCTTTTAAAAGGGCCAAGTGGCAAAAAAACGTATAGTTGAGGCAAATATTGAAGGTGAAAAAGAAGTGCGTGGCACGCGGCGTTTCTATGTTCAGTAACGGTTACTTTCTCTCATAAAGGGTTCAGTTATGAGGTGGTCATAGGAACGAAAGTGCAAGCGCACGAAGCCTATAAATTTGCGAGAGACAAGGTGGAGCACGAACTTCGCTTGAGGAAACCGGGACATTAGCTTTGCTTTGATGTCGCCAAATGAAGACTTGTACGGATGGAATGGCACCATTTGAGCAAGGATGTCATTTAGTTAAAGGAGACTTTCAATTCAGATAATTGCTCGGCGGTTGGAAGGATTTCATATTTTTCGTCACTTCCATCATATTTATGTGACACTGCTTGCATGTAGTAATTTTGCTTCATCACATATACCGTCAACGCAGCAATATGCATGAAACAATACGCTCGTTATGCATAAGCTTATGTTCAAAGGCAATAATTCAATGTTTTTTTACTGCAGAAGGAGGCGATAATGTGTATTTTATGAAACTTGATAAGCTGCCATCTGACCTCATCCGTCTATCCATCTCTGTCGTATCGGTATCCAGTTTTTATATTCACAGCATAACTCCTCGAGGAAAAAACGAATAGATGATGCTGGAATCAAAAACCTAAGCAGCTGAATAGATGGGAAAATATAATCAATGCTCCTGAATGCAGTTACGTTTTGGTGCAATCGCGTTATTAGTTTCAGTGGGACGGTGTTGTCGAAGGACGCCGAATGTGTGGTCGCTCATCCACGAAAATCTGCTCTTCATCTCGTTTTCATGCATAACTGCTTTTTCTCGAATTTCCATAATTGCTTTTCATTCCGCAGCCGCGTGTTTGTAGTATTCGGGTACACCCAAGAATGAGTCATTCAAGCGCATTCTCTTCAATATTGGCAGACAACGGCGAGACCATGTGGGTAAGCTGCTCTATTTTCCAGCGTGTATCAGATGCCAACCAGATGGTGTGGACTTATCGGAAGAGAACGTTTTAGCCTGTCTCAGTGATGTTTAAAGATTGCCTATTTATTTCATTGGACGATTGAGCCTGAAGCATTTGGATGGTTCAGCTTGCAGGCAACCTCTCTGTCACTTGTCGATGGTATTTTCTACTGCTTTTCGAAGAAGAACTCGACGAAATTGAAGCTCGAGAACTCAATCTCTCTAAATGCTAGTCTCACGTTTATTCAACTTCCTTAGATTGCATTGTTTTCTCCGGCAGGGGAAATCGAGGCAATAAAGCTTGTGTTCTTTCCGTTTATAGCATCAAAAACCCTCTCACTTAATCCTTTTTTGAAATGAATGTAATCCGACTTTCGCGACAAATGCAAACTGTCATTCTTCCGAAATATCCCACTTGAATGAAATATCATGCAAGAGCATTGCCAAATACATTTTTCTTGTCATTATTCCAAGAACGGTAAAATCCATTCGTGGCACTTTGCGAGCAGCTCATGTGTGCTTTGAGATGTTTTAAACACGTGAAAATTATGCTTTTCTTAGAAGTGCGGCGTGCTCGCGGATGACTCGGATGTCTCTGCAAGTAGCCACAAGACAACAGCCTTGACTACCAAGGTGACTTGAAAACTTTACACTCAACGAAACTAATACGCTTAAAGGTGGTTCCTAGCTTCACTCGGCCTGGCATCTGGACGTTCTATTCGATAGCTTTTCAACTCACAACTTTTGCGCGTAAAATTCTGACGTGAAATCCTCTCCTTCCATCTTCATTTTTTGCGACTGAATCCAGCCTTTCATTCATCGAATATCGCCCCGACTGTTGCGTTCACTTTACATGCTGAAATTTCGCAATAGAATATAGCCTTTCCGACTTTTTCATCGCACGACTGCAGCTCATATAAGCAAGATCATTTGCAATTATGGCTCAAGGTCACTTCGAAGGAAACGCTAGTCTGCCAATAAATCAGAGGCCGACAAGGCGAATTCGAACTCTGCAGCGGGAACCGATCAGAAAGGAAAGATCGCTAACAAAGATTCGTAGAAAACATCCACATACACTTTTTTATTATTCATTGATTTGACACGATACAATCAGTGATTTGTGTTTTTTTTATTTTTTTCACTTTTTGTTCTTTTCTTCGCGAGGCAGTTTATTTTTTGCGAGGCCTGACAATAATAAATTTCGAGGAACGTGAATATGAGGATGACAGATACGCTCCTCTTCACTTTTTCACAAATGCCATAAATTCAACAGCGCAACAGAACCGTCTAGCACTCAGCTTCAATTTCGTTTAAGTGTTAGATTGAGTGATGTCGTCATCGGAAATGCGAACGGCTATCTGTAGCGTTTGCATTTTTCCTAGAAGTCATGAATGTCGACAGCTTTTTCGCAGTCCTATAGGCCAATTGCCGCATTCTTTATCACTCTGATTTCAAAAAGCGCAAACGTCAAAGGTTATTTGTATCATTCATACCGTGCCTTCTTTCCATCAATCGTCCCAGCATCAAATTCTTCGCTTCGTAAGCTGAAGTTGTTGAACAGTAGGTATACACAGCGCATTCCTGAGAACACAGCTGAGACCTTAGGGACATTTTGCCAGCGGCGTGCAAACTTGTAAACCATGTGAAGAGGTTATCGACTCGCACAATGCCGAGGATTGGCACTCCAAATAATAGCACTTCGTTCAAAGTATTGAAACCGCCGTGGGAGATGAAAAAAAGTAGATTGCGATGCGCTGAAATGTCAACCATTGCTGAACTCGCCTCAAGAAGGTAATTTCAGAAACGCAAAGAAGGGATTAAAACAGATGAAAGTCAGACTGGAATAAATTTGAGCGAAATACTCACCGTATGGCTGAGGTTTTCATAACCTGCACCAATCGATGAAAACTGCGTACTGTTTCACAAGTGAGCGATACTGCAGCACGGATAGTTTAACTGACCCCAAGCATACTCACGAGTATGCAGCATGTGGTGAACGTCAATCTTCGTTTGCGATGTGTTCTATTCTACTGATGCGCCCCGCTCCCCTCCGCGCCGTTTTACGTGCTGGCGTGATGTGCTAGATAGAAATACTTTTCAACGAGCTTGACGTGCGCACCATACAGTTCCGACATTTGTGGTTGCTTCAAATTTAAATCATCGAGTTTCACGGTAAAGGCGTGAGTGGGGTGCTGCATCTTCATCCTGTGTTCGGCTCATTTTCATCCGGAATATATTCTGCACACTATTCCATAATGCAGCATTCGTGTCATGCTGTGATCCGAAAATGCACCAAGTAGTGAATGCCAAACCTTCCATTAAACTGCACGAATCTCACGAAGAGATGTCTCGGAAGGCTTCAGTCAATGAACCTACTAACTGAAGCAGCTATTTTGAGTGTCGCTTGAGCTTCGAAGTGGGCTACGCAGTTGCAGGTTGAAGGGAACCTAATTGACCTCGTTAATGAGGTGACACCCTTTAACGTCAAAGATTCATGCGTCTTCTTGAATTATCATGTTGGTTCCGTTATGATTGTTACCATAAATCTCGGTGACCATTTTCACGAATGCAAACGTGATGATCCAGACATATGGAATAAGTCGTTTATTCCAATTCTACAATCGAAAGTGACGAGGTAAGCAAAAAGAATTCTCAGTTCCCCTCTTGCGGAACTACGTTGGTGGATCCTATTTGAAAAAAACGTGGCATGTTCCGACATTGCTCCATTTGTATGCCAATCGAAGCAGATTGTATGAACAACGCATTGAAATAAAAACGACGAAGAATTCAGCCATTTTCACTCTTTTTTGGTGTTCCTCGATAACCATGACGCTTAGGTGCCATTCCACGCTCGATCATGTCATACGCCATCTCGACCAGCGACCGCTTTGGATCGATGAATTCCATTCCCAGCAATGTTTTAGCCTTCAACGAAGCAATTTAAGAACGGAATTATTGCGAGAATAAGAAGGGAAGACTGAAGAGATAATTCAATCGATTGATGTACACGTACTATTGTTTCGATTGTCTCTTCCCACATCGTTAATCTAAGCTCAATATCGGAAAGAGTATCAACATCTGGGAACAGTTCAACACTGAACACCGATTTCAGGATGAATACAGCAAATCGAGTATTCGAAAACAAACAAACGGAATAACCTTTGAGTTGTCGTAGTTTATTTTCAGTCCCACTCTCGTAAGTGCTTCTCGTGCATCACTATCAAAGAACGAATACAACCATAGTATCGCATAGGGGATTTCGAACTGTGGCAGGTAGTAACCTTAATTTGGTGCCATAATCCCACCAATGAATCAGAGGGCATTTCAACCTCCGTATTCACTTTTTTCAATAGACTACAGAGAATATTGTGAACAGAAAGTTCACAAGCTACGCAATCGTTAAGACGAAGTGTCATGATATTCCTCGCTCATTTTTGCCTGTGGAAAGATCTACATCTGTGGACGGTCATGCATGAACCTTCTGATCGACGCATACAAATTCATTATATGGTGTGTATAAAGAGGAAACTATTCGTACAGCTTCTGAGGAGATATTTTCCACGTATAAAGAAGAAGTCTGAACGCAATTTACATGAAAAATAATTGTTGGGACGGTCAAATTTATTCGATGATATAAAGCGCAAAAGTTTGAAATTTTTTTTATCTTTTCAGCCTTTCCTTCTCCCATATACAAGTCCATCCGGCTACTCGCCTGATCCAGAACATTTAAAGAAAATATGCCAAGCATGTTGATAGCAAATACGGAATCGACTTACCTTGCGAACTAAATTCTTTCCGTAGGACACTGCCCATTTCGAGTAGAGAAAAGGTCTCCTGTGGACAAACGATGATCCTCTCACCATCAGTTCGCGGGTCCCTCATCGCTTTTATGTGTGCAGTCACAACGTCACGTATGTCCACCAAGGGCATATATACTAATGGTACAGCTGGCATTTGGTTGTTTAAAAAACGTCGAATCAGCTCAAACAAATCACTCATTTGTGGACGCATTTCAACGTGAAAATAAGGAATGCTTCAATTAAAGCGATTGGGTGTATTCAGGTACTGATCGGTATTCAGGCGATTGGGTGTATCCACTCAAGGCATTGATCGAACCACAGGAATCTTCTTGCTGATTTACTAATTTCTTCGCCACTGCCGGATTATAAAAATAGAAAGATTGGAAACGCGAATAAGAAGCGAAGCCCGAATACAGATAATCGGCAAACGGCATTGGTTCTAACCAATCGCATTAATGCCACACGATTCACTTCTCCCATTTCACCTCAGATGTTGGGCGTTCAAGCTTATATTATCACGAATATGTAGGGACCATAAATCTTACCGAAATGCTTACGCATTGAACGTTGTGAATTATAGGTCCGACGATAAACCCCGGGTTGATTGCTGTCATTATGAATTTGACACCTACAACAACAGCTAACTTTCAATTATTGGACGTATAGAAATTGCTTTGATTGGCTCTCCTATTCGGACAGCACAGCAACTGGAAAACTGCAAAACATTGAAATGGTAGAAGTGCAGTACAAACCGCGCATCGCTAGAGCATTTTCAGGTCATTTCAAGAAAGTTAATGTGTTGGGATTAGGTAAGGTTGGAGGAATAGAACGCAGTGGAAGTCAGTCGAACCTTGCGTTATCCCTTTCAACGTGAGCTAAGAACCTTCAACAAGTATGATAAGTTTCAACGCCTCGTACAGGTGAAAACGTTTCCAAACGATCGATAGATATGGGAACTTCCCACCGCTCTACATAACGAGTGCATAGTTTCACATCAAGCTCCGAAATATGTGGCCGTAGAACTTGAAAAACCAATAAATAATTAGAAACATCGTACCCATGCAGACTACAGAAAATAGCATCATTCATCAATACGACATAAAGTTTCCACAGATATGCTCGTGATAATGAAGATTCCCAACGCGAGTGAATTTTCTCCCTCCTCCACACATTTTCTCTTACCATTGTTTTCTACCATTTGAATGAATAAACATGTATCTCTGAACGTCATTTAAACGGTCGATACGGGCGTAAGGATTCAACGCAAAAACAAAAGGCAGTGTAAAAAGATGAAAGAAGTCAGCCAAAATGAACTATGATCCATTTCTCTATGAACTTATTGGAAATTGATGGCAAACACATATATCTCAAAGCATCATTTGGTGTTATGGCATTTCCCACCGAAAGAAATCAGCATTTTTTTGCAACTAATTCAAGAGAGTTCCTTTACCTTTGCCATCACGAACAAAATCCCAAGCAGCTCTCTCCGCAAGCGTCTTGCTCTTTGCATAATAAGATAATGACTCCGAATTCATATTTGTCCAGTCATCCTCATTGAATCTCCGCTCAAGACCTCCGTATCCTTCTTTAAATAGCTGTATATACATATACGTGTACATATTCTTAACTAGCTGTTTTCTTACCTTACACAGCGTCGAATAACAGAAACAGACTGCCCTCAACAGCTTCCATAGAATGCGAGATGTCTCCAAACAGAAATTCAAACCTTGTCATGTAGCATTCCGATTACTCAACACGTCGCATTTTTCACGGCGGAAAAGTTTGGAAATCGATGATCGTTCCTTCGAATCGTTAATTAAGAAAACAACTTAGTTGATCATCGTTCTCCACGGCTCTTTAAGACGTCGTCGTCAGAGACTTCAAATATTTTATGCATATTCAGAAGAACTAAATAAATAAATAAATAAATAAATAATGAAAATATGGCATTCGCACTTGAGTAAGCACCCGAAATAGAACAAATTCATGCGGTGACGTAAGCATCTAACGGAGAAGAAAAAACTGAAATGCATACCACCGATTGCTAAGATAGAACTTGTAAGCACGACTTTTTTAACGGATGCCTCTTCAGCGGCAGCACGTAAAACACGAAGTGTACCATCAACGGCCGTCTTTATGGTTGAGTCATCGCCACCCATGGGAACTGGACTTGCGACATGAAGAATATAGGTGCAATCTTTTACCGAGCTGGAATTATTTTGCTGTTAAAAAGCGCTGCTACAAGAAGTTCCATGAAGAGCGTTGTCGTGGCGCGCGGGCTTCAGCAGTCTAGCTAGGCGGTTTCGCCCATCTTTTACCGGGATGTTATTCTATAACCGAGACTCGCAAACGTGCTCGTCTACTGATCGCTTGGGCCAAGACTGCCAAGCGACCGAAGGCACACACTTCGCAGTCCGCCTAGTCAGCGGATGATATGCCATCATTAGGCCGAAACCGCATAAGGAATCAGGCGAAATGTCATCAGCAAGCTGCCTACTGAAGTGAGAACAGTATGTTGATCATCGACACCCGAAGTATCTAAAGTCTAGCTAAGAGACGTGTAAATACTACAAGAGTGTGAACTTGAAAGCTGACGAATTTAGCATTGGATGTTGTGAGATATTTCAGCTTTCGGATGAATGAACTATTGTTTAGAATGAGCGCAGAAACCACACTTGGTGATGTAATTACTGCTTGAGAATATTCGCAACGTATCAGAAAGGAATGGGCATCAGACATAACACTTTCGACAGGTAGTGTCGCGACTCCTCGCGAGTTTATCGAGCTTTTGAAAGGGCCA
>JAARMF010002205.1:18887-28910 GCA_022844705.1 Toxascaris leonina
ATATATATATATATATATATATATATATATATATATATAATAAACGTCGCAGGAAGAAATCAAAGTATATTTGAGCGTCTTGGAGCAATTCCGATCGACTGACCACGCTCTCATTCAAAAAATCGGAATTTTTTCCAGAGCATATTCTTTCGAGAGCGAAAGAAATTCGAAAAGGATTTCGAGGGTTGCATGAGAAGTTTTCTTCGTTTTGAAACAATCCCACCAAAAATTTTCAAAAAAAAACTGCTCATATAATCTGCTCAGAAGAATATCTAGGGCACAATAAAATCGATACGTTTCCTACAGAAAAACAATGAAAAATAGTATAATCTCAACGATGAGGAACTCTGAAAATATGGAACAAAATGTTTTAGATTTTTGTCGAGATTTTGACCGACATCAAAACTTTGGCCATTTTGGTCAAAATTAAATCAATAGCTCACAACTTCATTTAGCGGAAATAAGCATAGATCAGCGAAAAACACTATAAGCGGAAGCAAAATTAATGAAGAAAATAAAAGGTCTCTAAACAGAGAATTAGTGATCACCTAAGGCATCGCCAAACGTTCAAATTTGTACTATTCAATGATATGACCTTTTCTACGTAAACACTTTATTGATATATTATTAAAACGATCACAAAGTTTATAATATAAAATACACATATTTTATGTGTTTCAATGCACTTTTAACAAAATCTTACCGATGTGCTATTTATGGTATTATTGACATTTATAACGATCAATAATTTATAGGCCAAATAAACTTTCCAATATAATTTAATTACATCGAATTTGTTTCAATTTAATTCGGTTCCTTTCTAGTTTAATTTGATCTGTTTTAATTGAATCAAATTAAATAAAACTTAATTTTTAGTCCAATTTAATAATCGATAGATAATAATTTCGAATTGCGCTAATAAATAACTCCAATCAAACTTAATATTATATTTGTTTGCGAAGTAAAAAACAATTCAAGTAAAATTGACTTGAAATTCATTGGAAAAAAAACGTTTTGAAGAAAAAACTGTAAAACATTAATGAAAAAATTTATGGTAAATATGTATTTTTAATTTCGTACAAATTAATTAAAATTTCGAAATATTCAAATTGTTATGGAATCAATCAATATAAACAGAATGATCATTATATGCATAGAGTTGAGATTATTTATTGGCATTTAGACATCTAAATAAATGAAACTCTTCACGAATATATCGATAGATATGAATATAAAAAAAAAAATTCGGAAATTTGGAGGTTGTTCAGCGAATATTTTCGAGTAAAAATGACGATTATTGCAATGAAAAATTGAAAAATTCGAGCAAGAATGAGTGAAAATCATTTTTGATCTCTTCGAACGAATATTCTGCCATCGCATTTACGAAAAAAAAAAGTGATAGACAAAAGCCGAATAGGATTTTGAGAATCTCGTGAAAATGCTTTCTAATCGGCTTCCTTTCAAAGATCTAACGATAGTGAGTTGAATAGAATTTCTGTGAAGGAAAGAGAAATTTTTGAAGAAAATATTCATCGAATATGTAGCATTGAAAAGAGAACGAATATAGTAGGGAACAGTAGAATAACCTGATGTAAAGGTATTAATAAGACGACAAAATTTCAGGAATAAAAAATTTCTTAATTGATAGAAAAAATACAATTTTACAGCGCTCAGCGATCGTTATTTTTAGGTTTCTTTTCTGTTCGTCTCTATCGCTGATGCAATTTGTTTCAATTTTTAAAAGAGAGACAATTTATTTGCTCGTCATTTCTCTTAACGAATCGCAAATTTCTTTTAAATAAGCCAAAATTAGCACAAAATCGAGAACGTTAACCAACTGACGCATTTTTATTATCACTATTGAAAATTATTCTTTCATTACAATCAATCAATTCATCAATGTGTCTTTATAGAGAATTAAATATGTAGAATTATTGAAATTTTGAAAATATTTTGCGGAAAAAAAATTTCATCTTAACAAATTTTAAAGAATATAAAATTTTCCAACGAATGAAAAACGAAAGAACGCTAGCAAATTTGATAGCTTTTGAAGCGTTTATATCAGTAAATTGCTAATCATACTTTGATGTTATCATTGATATAACGTTACATCAAACACCTTCGATAAATGCCGACACTTATAACGATTCTGTAAACAAAATTTGCAATTCTGAGAAATGATAACAAACTATACAGGTGTGGAGTGGATTCCAATCATTGTAATAATATAATGCAGTCGCATTGGGTATTAACGCTAAGAAAGATAATTTTACACTCAGAAGCGCATTAATCTCTCCACTGATCTGATAGATGAGTAGCCCAATATGCTTAAGCATTTAAAATATCCTCAGGTGAAGCTTACAAGACGTGATAATCAATAAGCTGAAATTCAGATTGTGAAGTGTGACGCGATTTTATTGCACAGTAATGATGGAACGTGTGAATTCGTTAGTTTGACTGTAAATTAGGTTGAAAACCTGTTCTGCTGTTAATTTCTCTCATCAGTCGTTTTTCTCGAATCTTCAGCTTTCACCACTGTCTTCCTTTGTTCATTTATGGCTTGAGCTATCATGCTGTTCCTTTGCTCGCTTATTATAGCTCATGTAGTGGAATCAAGAAGCTAAATTTATCTCGAAAACTGGAATGTCGGAATTTAAAAAAGAGGGGGGGGGGTGGGGAAGGAGGAGTTTATATGTTGATTTTAATGCGCATAACTGAGTGTAGTAGACGCTGCTGTGAAATTTTACTTCTAAAGGAGAGAAAGGAGGGTGGGTGAAAGGGATGCAATTGGTTTTGGAATATTAACAGCGGAGTGTCACTATTTGCAAATTAATACTGGTAAAAGCAATAATTTGATAATATTTCTGCATGCTTGCCGAAGGGGTGCTATCAGTTGCAATATCTAATACTAAAATATTTGTAATGAAATTACTTAGCATTACTACTTCAGTTACATACTGATATACCTCTATACCATTTACCTCGAATAATTAATGCTGTTTACGGCTATATCCACGACTAAATATCGCCACTTCTAATGCTATTATTCATTGCTGTATCACTCATTATTGCTGTAAAAAATTACTTACGACTGCAAGTAACGATTATTTTTTGATTTCCGCTAGTCATTCACTTACAATCGTCTATATCATTAGCCCATTAATTTTACTTAGTACTTACATCGACATTGCTTCCGGTTGAATTTAGCACTTTTTATCGATGAGTCGATAGGATCGTTGATCTCATTAGCTGGATAGCGAATCGAAAATCGAACGAAAAGCAAACGATGCGGTAGGGATTGGTTTGAAGTTGAAGAATGAAGGACATATTCTGTTAGGTATCATTGTAGTGCGCAAGTTCAAGCATACTCAAAGTAAGAAACTTTCCTATATGAGGAGGATTCTCGTCACGATAGTAGTCTCTTACTAATTTCTGATGCACGGTTTGAGGGGATTTTTTGAAATAATGGATATTATTTTAGCTTATAATTTACAATACCTGATTAAAACAATTATGATTACTAGTTCGTTGTCATCTATTCACTAGATAAACCGATCGCATTAGCTTTGAGGAATCAAATAACATCACCTATGAATCTATTTTTTGCAAGAAAATTGGAAATAAATTCTGTATCGATAATTCCTTAGCTTTTGAGTCCCTTAAAATTCCTCAACTCTCACTTCTTATCCAACTAGTCATAAAACGAGTTTCGCATGCGAACATTTAGGATATTCAAAGCGAATAACAAAATAATATTTGAAATCGAATAAATTGGAATATATCATTTGTTTTCACCGTTATTATTAGTGCCTTTTCGATGAAGAAAAAAAAACCAAAAGAATTGACGAAAAAACACACAAAACTGATTGAAGATTTATGATGATTCATTTTTGAAAGCGTTTGTAGTGATCTCTTTTGCTATAAATAGCAATATTCGATTGGAATTGCTCTCTTTTAGTTGGGTATTTTTAATTTATATTATTTCACTTATTTGTTTCAAAGATTTTTTAATTCATATTTTTTCCTAATTTTTTTTTCAATGAATTTTCCTTTTGTTTTCATTTCATTAATGGATAGCGATACTGAAGAGGTAGTCGAATTGACTCATATGTAGATAGTTGAATAACATTCAGTGTGCAATGTTTGTCTATTGGAACGTACAACCTTTCAGCGCTTATTCTTTAGCACTATTTGTGTGATAAATAAATTGAGAGGTTGAATGCTAGGTACATTGAGTGTTACAGGGATAGAGGTGACATTTCTAGTGAGGTTTACATACGGTTGAATCATTCGGAAAACGTTGAGGCAAACTTTATCGCTATGACGATTCATTTTGCTTATAAAGTGCAACTTTTTTTTGCTATAATATTTGAGTATGTTCTCAAAGACTTGCAAAATTAAAAAAAAGGTGTTTTTATTTTTTATAAAAACCTAATGATATTTGCTGTTATGATAGCACTATTGCAATAATGATAACACGCATAATATTTGTTCTCTAACGATAAGAGTTGATATACTATGTAGCCTTAGGCATTTATTCTCTACGCACCTTTTAATCTTCATAGTTTTGTAGTGAACACTATAGAAGACATCGTTTTTAGAGCAAACTCATACCGTATGAAAACATAGTACGCCATAGTAATGATTCTATATTTTTGTTATATACTATACTACACTAGATTGGCATCCAACTTACTTAAATCGCTTATAACTATAGAGTAAGTGATAACTCCATTGAATGAATTTTTTCCATTTTTCCTGTGGATTTCCGGAAAAGAAGTGCAAAGAAGTCCAGATCCCCGGAAGAGAAATACAGAGAAGTCCAGAATGCCAACAATACCGGAAATGAGTTATTATAGAAGTTCCAGGAGAAGCAAAAGTAGTCAAAAGGTTAGATGTACTAGGTGTTAAATTCATTCATGATATGGTATATTTCTTAGGATTTCGCTTTAAAACATTGAAAAGTGGATACGAATAGAAGGGAAACAATTTCATCGACAATAATTTTGTGTCATAAATTGATATCAAAAAATATTAAAAATATTAATATTATATCGCATACTTTTAAATATACAAAATATCTGAGAATAATAATAAATTCATTATTTTGTGTCAAATTTCTAATTATTGAATATATGAAAATTTTCTACGAAATGAGTTTCACCACTACCAATTACAGATGTTCCTCGTTGTTTTATTGCTTTCTGCTCTAGTGGATGTTTCTTCAACGTCGATATGCAACAACTTTAGTACATGTGGTGAATGTGCTTCGATGCCAAATAGTCATCTCGCCATCTCTTGCATGTGGGCAACAATTTCGATTATTTAATGCTAGCACTATTATAGCTGTCTATTATTAGCACCTTTCGTTGGGTCCTTCGTTGGGCCAAGCAATGGCGGAAAGCAAACTTCATGGCCCGCCTAGATAGCGAATGATATGCCATCCTTAGGCTACAAATGCATGAAAAATCGTGTGTAATTTCGCAGCTGAGCTGTCCACTAAAAGCTGAATTTTAAGGTTCTAAAGTTAGGTGTCATTAGCAGTGTAAACCTCGTGACATTTAATATCACTAGTGATTGATAGCGATTTTTTTTGCGAAATTTCTGCACTTCTTTCGCAATGATACACCACTTTGTTTTCTCTTCTACGATGCTTTCAATATTCTCATGAGACTTTACAAACTTCACTTGCCAATTTCGTTATGGTAACTTGCCACTGTACATAGTACATGTGAACATGTTGGTGTTGTGAATACGTGCTTTTTTGGTGTTTCTTCAGGTGGAATTTTTGTAGTTGGGAATATGAAGGTTAAGTTTTGGGTGGAAAGTTTTGCTCATAAGCTACAAACCATAGATGATGTCAGGTATGAAGGCTCAATCTGATCCACCAAATTCGAGGAGATTCATAGGAGTTGAAACAATTCTCGAAAAGTTTGTACCACTTGCATCACTTTCTTTTCATATCGAGTATTTCTAGGGTTTTTTTCGTCTTGCCTAAGATTTCTAGGATTGCTTAAGGTTTGTCGAAGTGGTAGGATCACTTGCGTATCGGGTGTCGGAAAAAACTCTCACCTTGTCGCAATTTTTTATTTGTTGATAAAGAAAAACGATGATAAAGATATTTATTGATATTTCGATCGATGTTTGCAATTGCAAAAGATTGCCTCATGTAAGATGCGCCTATAAAACTTTATTTATTATCTTTTTTCTTTATCATCAAATAAAAATTTCTGAATAAATAAATTCCATTGTTAAGTAATAATCAATGAAAGATACTTATAATGATGCGCATAACCTTTTAACTAAGAGATTTATGATCGATNATATATGATGCGCATAACTTTTTAACTAAGAGATTTATGATCGATTCATAAAGCTTTTCTTAGCACTAAGCTCGTTGATTAGATCAGCTTATCTAAATGCGTTTCATCTTTATATAGATGGTGTCCGGCAACTCAAAAATGTCTTCATTGGAATAATCAAGAATGTTCCAATGATGATCGTATAATCGATGTGTTGATGTGCCCTTCGCAACCATTACCACAATATACGTATAGTGATAATTTTGCGAGGAATATTATGATGCCATTAAGTGCTGCCGCATATTCAACGAATCCACAATTGTGTTTAACAAATGCGATCAACGGTGCACAGGTATGATTTTTGAAATTATTTTCATTACCTCTTTGTTCTCTTTTTAAAGGAGATTTCCCACCTTTCGGCTCGAAGTGAGGATTTATACTATCTGCTTGATAATTTATTTTCCATTTTTCAACAGATTACAGTTGTGCTGATTACCTATCCGTACTTATATGATTATGACCGATCTCTTGGTCAGGGCGGTCATTATGGCCACATTTAGCTTGAGGACAAATTTATTGTGCACTCAACGAGTAGCAATGAGTATAACTCGACAATGCTAGATATTAAATCAACGCTATAGTAAATCTAAAGCGTTTAAAAAATTATCAGCTGCATTTCGGTAAAATTTTCTAAGTGTGAATTCATAGCAATGATATGCGTGAGATATCAGTGATAAAAATTGCTTTATCATTATTTAACCGCAGAATTAATTGGAAATGAATCACTTGTTTCAAAAGCAGTGATATGCACAGATTGATAAGTTGAGATGAATGCAAGCAAGTTCATCTGCTATAGCAAAAGCCGATTCTCTTGCTCTAAACGAGTCATTTTTAATTAACCATATATTAATGAGCATTATCTATTAGCTGACTATTGCTTTGTTTTAGCCCACCCCATTGATAGTATCGAAATATTAAGCTTAATTAAGCGATGTAATAAAGTGAGACATTGCTCGCGCATCAGTTTTTCATCAACAACGCTTCATCAAGCTTATACTTAATTCTGCATTAGCATGAAGATTGCTTACGGGTAAAGCCGTTTCAAGCTAGCTCTAAAGAATTATTGAAACATTTTCAGCTGAGACGCCAAATATTCGTTCTTTGTGAGATACGTATAAATGGCAAACGTGTTCAGGATTCACGGCAGTCTCCCATTTTCATTCAGCAATCATCATTTCTTTTAGGTATCCGTTCGAAAACACTTTTTATTTCGAAAACAAATAAACGAATAAATAAACAAATAAATAATATTTATTCTAAACTGGGCACTTATCACTGAAATGATGATAATTTTTAGTCATTATTTTGCATAGTAGAGCCGATCGTATATTGGAAGAAATATAATTTCCAGCTCTGATAAATCACTCCTATGAGATAGGATTTCTCCTTCTACAGCCTCTTTCCTTTTTAGAGTCTAATAGGGTTCTTACTAATCTCATCATCAAAAAAAAAAAAAATACCATCATTTTCCCCCATTGTGAGGCAGTTGATTCTCTCATTTACTCTAAAATCTTTCCGAATGATGCATCTCATATTTGTGGTGTAAAAAATGAGACTCTACACCTCTTATATGCTTGAAAATATGCCCTTAGGCGGAACAAATAAATCGTTTGTATAGCAACTTTAAAAAAAGATATTATATTTAAATTATTTCCAGCTTACTCTTACATATCAAAATCTTTTCCTTCTATCCACTTGCTATCGCGATCAGCGCTCGCATTCCTATCTAATCAATCGTTATCACGAATATGAGGTTTATTTTAATCAACGAGAGCATTATGATAAATACTTTCAACAAAAATGGCATTTTGATTGCATTTCACATCGATTTCAATAATTTTATTCCAGAGGTACATATAAAAGGGCACAACTTTTGAGTGAAATTGATCAAACCGTTATGGATCCATTGGTACCTTTCACGAGAACAGCAAAGGTAACGCTCATTTCTTGTCCAAATGTTCGACGAATACAGACGAATATAGGCGATCGTAGAGGAATTTCTTTCCCATTGTTGAATTTAGCTCTATTTTAGCAATTGATTCAAGTAAAATATTTGCGAAAGTAATTCCAGAAAAGTTGTTGTGGAAAATTCCACACCGTATATTAAATAACGAGCACTATTTATAGGTGAATAAATATTTCTACAATGCATTCAACGATGTATGGATTGCTGGTATGCGAGATGATTTCTTCTATTTGAAACAGCAATATCCAAATTATGAACTATGGGTAACGTTTTAAATTTTGAAATATTACCTCAATTGTTTAATTTTTATGCTTTATTTCGCTGTCTGTCGATAGAATTGTTATGAGCATAGATGAGCAGCACCACAGAAATTTCCTTATTAACACCTCATTGTAGTTTTTTCCATTTATGAAAAATTTATGAAAATTTGTGTGAAATTTTCAGATCACTGGTCATTCATTGGGTGGATCAATGGCTTCAATTGCTTCATCATTCATCGTTCAAAATGGTTTATTCGATGCAACACGCGTAAAGTTGGTTACTTTTGGACAACCAAGAACTGGTGACTATGCGTATGCAGCCGAACATGATAAGATGGTTCGTCTATATTGATTGTTTTGATATTGTCCTATTTTCATGTTCATCGCCCAAGTGGTGGTGTTGATATAAAACAAGTCTGAAGAGATCCACGAGGAATCCAATAACAGAGTATTTAAAACAGCTAATGAAAAACTTCTTCCAGATTTCATTAGATTGACGGTAATTGCATTTTTCGCTACAACATTCAAATATTTGATCATCAATCTTGAAAAAACATGGCTGAGTTTGAATGAAAATTTTGTGGCAGGGATANACTGAGTTTGAACGAAAATTTCGTGGTAAGGATATTTATGTGATGAACCTATGGTTGAGGAGGAACAGGAAAGAGAACACGAGAGATGAATTAGGATGGGGTAGGGAGGAGGCGAGTTACTTAGCGGTTCATTTGTTTATCATGGCAGTTCTCAATCGCTTTATTTTCCATTCGTAAATGCTCTGTCGAGGATTTAAAAGGCAGTGGACAAGTAATGCTTATGGTTAAGCTCTAAATTAGTTCCTCGTTCGCCTCCCTAAATACTACTTTCCCGTACCCGTTTTAACCCTCCTCCCTCCGGAACATCTCCACCCCCCCCCCCCCCCCCAAATATCTCGGGCGCGATACAAACTTCGCTATGGGAAGCATCAGCTGCCAGCTTATACTCTTTTTGCTTATCGGATTAAAAATAAGCATAGGTGGGAATTTGGACAACTTAAATAATTCAACGTTTCTATCGTCAAATTCCATTAGTTGAACATTAAACGTTAGTTGAAAACTTGTGATCGAAAAATTCTTTGCATCTTTGCAGCTTTAATTAGTGAATTTTTCTTTTAGCATCTATTGACCAGATATGACCACTGAAGTGTTGCAAATCGAATGATAAGAACGATGGTCATCGTCATGAATATCATCAAAAAAGCTTTCATAGAAACGACTCAATTTTAATACCATTTTTTTTCGATAGGAAGCTCTCTCATCGTGGTGATTTCTGCGAATTTCTTTCGCAAATAAAATATCTTTTTGAAATTAATTCAAGTTATGGAAGTGTTTTTAATGAATCTTTACATTCACTCAAAATTGGCTATAGTTATCGTAGGGGGTAGAGAGGTGGAGGGGGG
>JAARMF010002206.1:3233-25580 GCA_022844705.1 Toxascaris leonina
CCCCCCCCCCCCCCCCCCCCCCCCCCCCCGCCCCGTCTCCCTCCCTCAGCCTTCCCATCCACCACCTCTATAGAACGCTATTGCGACCAAATTAGATCGTATTCTCTTAATCTATTCATTTTAATTTATAATAAATGACACCTTTCTCACATTATTTAAAACTCACATTTCGATGCACTTCATCATTTTCTCATCTATAAATTAAATTTAATAGCGATATAAAAAACAGTATTCATATTAGCCAATGAATGAGATTAAATGATGCATTCAAGTGCAATCTAATACCTCACAGCAGCTAATATAGAAATAAGTATTTTCAATATCACTATAAGTAGGCATTCAAAGAATTTTAGCATCTAACTTATTCTCGATAGCACAGATTTGTCGACAACACTTGCACTTTCGACAGGTGACACATATCAGTATAATATGCCAATTTTAGCAGAGAAACACACACACAATCTGTTGGTTGAATTCAGCGCATCACATCGAAATATCTAGTCTCCAGAAAACATCACCTATATCTCAAACATCGCCATAACCCCCCCCCCCCCCCTCATCTCCTTCGAGCAATCATTGAAATCGTGACTGTCAAATAAAGAGTATCACTTCGAAAATTCGTCGTTGAATTCATTTTTTCACATCGATAGTAACGTAATCACTCTCAACAACCGACCAACATAACCATATTCCTTTATTTACAAGCCCGTCGTCGAACGAATATATCTCTGATGACGGAAATACGCATAATTGGAGAGAAACGACTTCATTAGGTAATCAACATCCCCTCGGCAACGATTCAACGTTTGAATTTTGTGCTCATTAGCAGTTTATTTGGATATTCTCTTAATTCTAATACCCGATTTTATAGTTATATTGCATGGCGGCACAAAGCCGACAATTATACGAATCTCATCTCAACGTGTTATTTTCTCTTAGAAATGCACAAAGTGAGGCTATAAAAATTGAGCCTCTATTTACATATTAATTTAACTATGGATGCATGCACTAATTAGTCGCCGTAATTGATTATAGCTGTTTTTGAGACGCATGTTTTTGCAATATTTATATTTCTGTAGTCTCTACGATCTTTCATCGCTTCCTATTTACGCTTTTAAACGCAAATTTGTGTGCTCTCTTGATTATAAAATAAAGATGCTTTACTTTTATTGTTTTATTTATTTGTTTCAACGCCCTAACGCAAACAAGACATACAAGAAGTTTGTCGGCATAATAAACAAAGAGAAGTAAAACGTTCGTACAGCCGCAATTCTATACGTAAGAATAATGACAGTGTGCAGATCGGAATGACTCAAGATCAGTTCGATATCTGGAATCGATGGATCAACAATATTGGCAGGAATCGGATTCCATACTCGTAGAACATGAAACTGGAAACTATACAGCACATTATTTGCACTACAACATCCATTCGCAAACTAAAATTGATGCCTATGTCGAAAAAGCCGAACATAATTTTATAATAAAAGATATGATAATATAATTCATAATAAAATTATATAAAAAAAGATTTATAATAAAAGGCTCGAGCCTATGATATTCCAGTGATTCTAGACTGGAGATTTTCTAGTCTGATAGTGTAATATAGCTGATATGAGCTGCGATAAGCTTTGCAAAAATCAATAGATGTGAAGAGTTTCTGAATATTCTCAAACCGTCTCATCTTAGAAACCAAATAACAAGACGATGCAAGAGCTTAAGAATAAAAAGTAAATCAGCACTAACTGACGAAAGAATTCAGATGATTTTCATCTGTGGGTTTTGCAAAGGGCGCTGAACGTAGTTTGCAATTTTCGACGATATTTTAGCAATAGTGAAACAGTGCAACGTTCAGTGAAGTTCAGAGTCGATTAATAATACCAACGTTACGAACATTATTTGAACTTTTTTCATGAGAAATCATTTAGCCGCCATAATTTTCGCCAATTTGGTGAACGCATCAAGGCCATTCTGCAGAATACGGAGGTCATAGGTAGAAATATGAGCGAAATGGATGAAAAATTTTAACACCAACAACAGAAAGCTTAAAGTTATTTAGAATGCTATCAGAAGGATCATTAATGCTTACGCCGAAATATTGCATGGCAATATATTTACACTATATATATATATATATATATATATATATATATATATTCGTATNGAAATATTATAGAAGCCTTGAATGGTGAATATATCTGCAATAATTTTGCAAAAGAGAATAATATTCAATTCAGCAGCGCTCTTGCCAACGATCATTTTCCAATATTAAGGGCTTATTTGACGATCGATGAAAGCTCTTTTAGCCGACAAAAATTTCGATGGAAAAGACCGAAAATGAGTAAAAATAAAAAAAGAAGCGACAATTGTCCAATAATCCATCGCAAAGTAAAAATTTCAAAAATTGAGAGACGCTTAATTAGAGATTTTCTTATAGAGATGAAAAAAAAAAGATAGAAAAAGTTAAAGCCAAAGGCGAAAAAAAAATGTGAACGGTTTTTTCATCTTTCCAAAAAAAAAAAAAAAATCCGTAAATAAACGATGTCACATAAATTTCTCGCCCAATTTATTGTGTGTGATAAGAACTTTCACACAATTTCCACCTTCTTTTTCTCTACAAATTAGAAAAAATGTCCTACAAAAAAAAAAAACGAAACAGCTGTATGCTAAAGAATTTTTCAGCGGTTGTTGGCATCATTCGGTTTCTCTCTCCAACGTTTTTCTCCTTCTTTGAGTCCAAAAAAAAGTGGAAATTTTCAATGAATTTAGTTCATATATCTGTTTGCATCGTTTTCGCTGCAAAATTTCAGAAGAATTTCTCGCAAAATTTTCAACAAAAAATTTGCGGCATAATAAAATTTACTGATTGGATGATGTCAAAGAACGCATAATGCAATCGAAATTTTAGCAATAACGCAACATTGCACAATCGCCCCCATTGCAGCGATTGCACGTAAGCAGATTTAATGACTCCATCTGTAATATTTGCCTCGAAAAAAGAGCGAAAAATGGAAAAATTTCCTCATCGAATGACTTTTTGTGGGAATTAAATTTTCAGAATTTTTCTTCGCCCATTTATGATTCGATTGTAGTTTACTTCCCCTCCAAAAAAAAAAAAAAAAAAATTTCGGCATTGGCCGCTAGACGTGTAGTAGAGGAGGAGGATAAATGGAACGGCAAGTGGAAGATGCGATTCTTGGTTCCGATCCAAAGTATTTTTTTTTTAAATAAAAATACAGCGGAAAAGCATTTAAAAGAACTAGCAGTATAAGATGGCAGCTTCAAAATTCTAGAGGCCCCTACTTCAGATCATCAAATTCTAGAGGCTTTTACTTCAGGTTATCAGGCCTCAGGCTATTAATACAAGTAAATTGTTTGTGTAACTACGCCATCTGCGCGTTTAAGATTGATAGAAAGAAATAAAGCAGGGAGCAATATGATTAATGCAATCAAAAATAAACATAGGCATCTCATAGCCTTCTAAATCATGAAGCATACTCGACGGATACTTTCTTGAACGATTTCAATATTCACCCCTTCCTCTTTTGTTATCGTTTCAGGAGAAGGAGAGGGAGGGAGGGGGTAGTGGCTGCTATCTAACTTGAGCTGCGTATTTAAAAAATATATATATATATTCGAGATTCTAGCACTTGAGATATCAAAAATGGGTAAAACTTCGATCAGCACTATTCAAAAATTCATTAATATCTAACTCATAGATTTTGTAACTCATTTTCCATGAATTCTCTTGCCTAAATATTTCATAGCCGAATTTCCCACTCGTCTTTGAAAATCCTTCGAATCACTATCCTTCACTCTCTTTTTCTTGACAGCAATCTATTCAAAGCTGCGAAATCATCGTGATGATTAATATGGAAAAATTGAAAAATTTCTGAGTCATATTTCATTATTGCATATTTTTTCGATGATATGGGATTGCAATTGCAATTGCTCTTTTTTATACGGGATTGCAATTCTCAACGTTGAAATTTAGCAATAATCCGAGAATGTTTGCACCTCAAAGTCTCATAACTTCGAAAATCTCCGAAAAAAATGTCATTCCCATCACTAATTACTTCACACTAAACATCTTGACTTCGATTGAAACAATGAAAGAAGCCCTATAAAGAAAGGCAATCATTTGAAAACTTTGAACAACAAATCGAAGAATGCATAGTATCGCCATCATAAATTTCAATTATTCTCGTAGGATGCATATTTCTAGAGATATCTTAATACAACAATAATTTATATGCACAATTCTTGCGGCTCGAAGAAATATTTATAGAGATAAGATTTAAACTAGCTCAGCTTATTATCAATGATGAAATACGATTCGATCTATATACATACCCTTAGGGCATAACACAACAGGTAAAAAAATTCGACTGCTTGAAAGCGAAAAAAAAAACTTGAAATTTGCCTAAATAAGCAATTATTCGATTTATATAATAATAAACCCTTAAAAAATATCTTCAATACAAACCATCAACATTTATAAACATCATTGAATGAGCCTCCGTTTCACAATGTTTAGCTCATAATGCCACCGAAAGAGCAAAATAACGAACCGATCAAACATCGGCAACCGCTGAGAACAAGAATCTCTTCACAGTATGCAATCTATCGCCCCGATCTCATTATATTTAGCTACAAAATCTTGCAGCTCTAATTCCGTTGAGCAACGCCATCACCAAATTGTACCCTCACAACACCAATCAAATTAGCACTCGCCCTTCCCTTCCCTCCCCCTCCCCCCCCCACAACTTGAAAGACTAGCACTCCCTCTCCACCCCCCGCCTCAACGGCTTAAAAGATTTATTGAAGCAAATTCCATATGGAAGAAAGGAAAGTGTTGCGAAATGATAAGTGATGAATCATATGATCGCTATTGCAGAAATTTTTTCTCACAATATCCATATGTAAATTCCCCTGCACATTTTAATGAATGTTTTCGAGTTTCTAATTGAGAAAAATCGAAAATAGTTTAATTTTTTACGTGCAAAATTGTGGTCATCTTTTCTGAACGATTTCATTTTGTCCTAAAAATCCCCTTCCCCTTCTCCCCCTCCTACCCCTCAAGCAAAAAGTTATGGGCAAATCCTTAATAGGTTAGAGAAAAATGAAGGAGTTTGTCGATGAGAGAGTCGAAGTCTCATCCCATCATATAGAGTTATCACCTACAACTATTACATACAATGACACCAACGAAACGATATGAGCTAATCGTAGATCAAAACGCCAAATCGTCGTATCATCGTTTCAGTAGCACAAAGTGGAGATGCGAAGTGAAGGCCGTCAAAACAATTAACACCGTTGTGCATATGAGATGCGTAGTAATTGAACTGTCACCAATCAAGCGTTTATCTCAATCATACACACCCCCCTCGTCCCTCAAAACCCCTTCCCAGTTTCGAATCTCCTCCTCTCAACTCGCTTCCAAGTTCCTATTCCCCTTCCTCTTCCCCCCCCCCAAACTCCTCCCCCATTCCGAATCGATGAGGTTAGTGGCTTTTGCATAATCCCTCAATTTTTGACTTAATAGGCCAAAGAAATGAACAAATACAGCAAATCTAATTTTGTTGAAATACAACAATTTTTGTCTCATTCAACATCGGTCAAAGCAAATAATCATTCTTTGATGTAAAAAGCTTGCGTTTTCAACTTCTTTTTCCGTTTGAAAAAAAAAAAAACCTTCACAAATCTTTTTCCCCCATCAAAATCGATCTCACAAATTTTTCCCCTATGAAACATTCTGCAAAAATATCGAATTTTCTCTCAAGTTTTCACTGTTTATGCGTCTTTTTAAAGTTACAATTATAAATAATAAAAAAAAACAACCAAAATTATAAAGAATGTTGTCATATGTGTAGTGAAGTATATTGTGTGCGAGAAGAAGACACAAGAGAAATGGTAAATAACGATGCAGAAAGAAAGAAAAAAAATGCATTTTCGTTGATAAATCTGCAACTGCAACAATCTCTTTAGACGCATTTCAAATCGAATATGCAAATTTTGCTGCACCGAATTCCTCAACGAAACACTCTCATATAACGATGCGATTCGTTTTGAAAACGTTTAAAATGAATAGCCTTAAATACGTCCAATGAGATCTCAAATTTATGCAACACTATCCTATATAAGAAGCACCATTTATCAATAGCGAATTTCGCTATTTTCGCATAGCATTTATCATGAGTTTTTTGATATGAAGCCATACAACATCTCGAATTATAACTTCGTATGCTAGCATCCTTACCTCCCCTTCCTCCCCCCCCTCCCCTCCCCTCCTCATCCCTCTCTCTAAACTTTACTTGTTGTGTCAACGATCTCGTCAAGGACATTTTAAATGAAGAGAGGTGAGCAAGATTCTATTTGAGGGCATTGAAATTTTTTGAGAAGGAAAGAAGATGATGTTTCGCGATTAGAAGAGTGAAAACTCCCTTGTGCGAACGAACAGGATCATCACGTTGATCCAAAGAAAAGCAGCCTATTCCACTGCACCTACAAACGATTAGAACATCGCTATAAAATTCGCAAAAAAAAAGAATAGTAAGAACGAATCTGCCAAATGCTTTAATTATAAATTTTTCGACAGCACATATCCATCAAGAGGTGAATAAATGCGATTTTTGTTACTCCACTATATGTTACTATTAGGTGCATATTTGAGGTGAATAAGCAGCACTCATTTATAAAACAATAAACATTAGAAAATATGTTTATTATGTTTATTTATAAGTTTTATAAATTTATAAAATAAGTTTTAAATATGGGGTAGATTTATAAAGCAGCATTTATAAAATAAAATATGGGAAAGATATGTTTATTATTAAGAGAAGATGGAAAGACATGAACGGCAAGGTATAGAAATGAGGCTAAACCTTTAAAAAAAAAAGAAATATTAAAGCCGTATAAGCATGGCGTACATAACGGATAGAACATTTGTATAAGCGTGTGAGTTGTGGTGTGCCAATTTGTCAGTCGATGTAGCAATCTCAATTCGAAGATGCAGTACAGCATTTGTATGGCAAAAGAAGGACAAAAGATCGATGTCCATGATGGAAGGCATTAAAAATTGTCTCTGAGGAGAGGCAAAAGTTTTAAGCCATCTTTTTTCTAATGACAGCATTTTGAGGGAAAAGCCGTTTCCAATGTTGCACTATCAGGGTATAATCGATGAAATCGTCGTTGGCAAACGCATATCGTAGGCAACAAACTGTGTAGAAGAAAAGCACAAGGGTACGAGCTTGAGAGCAGGAATGAAAGAGGAAAGAATGAAGGAAGTCAATAGAAACTAGAAGATGACATTTATTAGCCTTTCTAAATGCCTTTCCAGCAAGCACAAGTGGCGAATTGGAAAATGTGAAGCGGAAACGTTTGCCATTCTGCAAACGCTAAATAAGCTAACTCTAGCAAATATTGCGTGTAGCAGCATATCGCCACTTCCGATGTGGGATTTCATTTCAGAAAAAAGATGTGACTAGTGCTATTCAATCCTCTCGCTTTTGAAGAAATATCATTGATTCAACTTCTTGTCATTCACATTCAAAAGATGTAATTCGCATCACATTTCAAGATATCTTCGTGGAGAATCCATTAAGAAAATTGCATTTGACTAAAGTGGCTCAATTTGATTGGTGTAACTAGTAGCAAATATTTATGAGTGCATACATTCATCTATGTGCATTTACTTGATCCAAGATAGCGGCCAACCTTTACCTAATCATTGATATATAACTTCATCGAGAACTCGGCTCGTGCGGCCAATACGAAAACGTTTGCGCGTCAAAGAGTGAGCACAAGAAAGATGTTGCAAAAAATAAAATAAAACTAATAAGTGAATAAATAAATGAATAAATAAACGAATAAATATGTACAAATAAATTTTTCATTGCTACAATAAAACCACAATAAAATAAATCGTTACATAAGACATACCTCAAATTTCGATTACATCATCAATCGCGTACTTTACATGCAAAATGAACTCGAGAGGACGAGATCTGATCGTGGCAAAATAGCGAGGAATTCAAATAAGTGGAAATGCGCATCACAACAGTAGCTGGCGCGATATGCGCTTTTCCCACACTTGTGTATTTACAAAAACCGCAAAGCGCGCTCAAATTTTTCATCCTTTTCAAAGTCGATGAATCGCAATGATTGTGCAAATGGTCACTTGGTCATGTAGTCATATATCTTATAGCCACCAAATCTCGTAGCATTAGATCCAACGTCACCCGAGCCGAAAATGTCACAGAGAGATATACGCGCATATCAACGCTCATACATGTCACTGCCATGGTTCGCATCGCAAATGCAAATTCCTAAAGGCACAGAAGTGGGTCAAAATGGGTAGGATGATGTCAACTTTTGTAATGAACAAATAAATAAACGAATAAATAAACAGATCCATAAACAGATAAATAAGCACTAATTAAGTAACTAAAAACGATAGTCATAAATTCAATCGACTGCCCAATATATAAGGCGAATGGCAAAATCGCTTTCCAACGAATTTAACCGGCTGCATTAATAAAAATAAAAAAAACACTTCTGAGTCGTAATCAATCAGCAACATAGAAACTTCGACTTATCACGATATTGGAACGATTGGGAAAATATGAGCGATGAAGCAGCATGATCTAAGCTTTTTGCAATCGCATGTGTAACGATGCATTCGTTTGTTGAGTGAAATGATCATTCGTGCATGTCTTCTGCAGAAAATTGCGACTCTGCCATGCAATTGATGGCCAACGAAAATTTTGCAGATATATGCGCATAATGTCATCTTAAATATCCTCAACTTTGTTGCAAGCCGGTGAACAAACCAGAAGCAGCACCTATTGTTGTACGGAATTGGGATTATGCCTACTCATTTGCGTAACTCTCGATTAGGTGGCTCACAAGCTGATAGTGCGACACAAAAAAAACGGGTGCATACATGCGCATGCAAAGGCATTACGTTGCCTTAGGGCGTTTTGCAAATACAAACATGCTATTCGTTTTTTTTGCATGATAAAGCAGTGAAGGGCAAGGGAACGGATGCGGAATATTTATTCATAACGATGAATGTATTCAAGTTGAACATATGGAACAGTGAAGTTTATGATGATAGAAAACATTTGCAGTGACGTCAAAACAAAAGTGGTCATCATAAATAGCTGGAATATTTGAGAAAATTCCCCCCTCCCCCCTCCCCCCCCCCCCCCCCCTCACCCCCCCCTCCCTCATATACTTAAGGCACCTACATGAGCAAAATAGCAGCAGTAAAACACTTGTAGATGGATGGAACATGTCACATTCAAAAAACTCCAATCGTGTAATTCGCAACAACTGCATCGATTTCTTGAGTTCAATAAACAAATCATTCATCAAAGATTTTTTGGATGCCGCTAAATGATCGCAACCAATCAAGCTAATCTTATGACGATAAAGTGTTCATCTCTCGAATAAATAAACAACAAAAACATTCACCGCTATGCAATGTAAAAATATGAAAATAAAAATCGAAAAGAATTTGAAGAAAAGATAAGTGAATGAATGGAAACATTTCTGTGCTCAGTGTTTCATCTATATATCAAATCAGTATTTTGTCGAAAACGAATACCTCTCTTCGGTATTGAACACGTTGAGACTTCCTTTAAATGAGGCAATACTTGTCACGCTCATAAATTCAGATGAAAGAGAGTTTCATAAATTGATGACCATTTTTTTCAGTAAAAGAATGACCAATTCTCCTATAGAATCTCATTTTGTGTGGTTTACACGGGTTGCTCGGTTTGCTAGCTGTGGAGAAAGAGTATTTCCGAAGGATCAATATGGATGAAATCATAAAGAATCTTGTAAAAATATGCACAAGTTAGGCTTTACTTTATGTGATTCGAGTGAATCAAAACGCATTGTTGAAAATTTTTCAATACGTCTTTCTCTAGAATAACTGCATTCTGCGAAGAAAATTCTGGTGAAAAACAACTGCAACTTTTCGATTTTGTAAACATCACTTCTAAGATTGAGATGCTAGAGCTCAGTGGTGTTTTCACCAAATGGCCTGATATAAGTCGAGTATGCCAACATATTCATTGACAACTTTTGAGATTTCAGAGTGGGCGAAAGAAGATGCGGATTGTAAGAGGTGTTTTTGATAGATGTATCAATGTGTTCGTTATCGAATTTGAGTACAAAGACAAAATTTAAGTCTCTAAAGCAAAAGCTGATGGGAAGTACAGTATTGTCATGATATTAGTTTAGGTAACTCCACCAGCAAGCGAGGATATATGAACGTGATGCAATCAGAACAACTAAATTTCAAATCAGGTCCATGGGAAACCGATAAAGAAATGCCCTAGGAAAAACACAATGCGCATTTATTAACAAAAAAATCCGATGCGAATAAAAAAGATGGTCTGGAGCCATTTTTGATGGGCCAAACACACGAACATCGTCAAGTCATCGCAAGAACATCAAGAGGGCATTTCGATTTGAGAAGCTTTCCTTTGTATTGATCTACCATGTGCATGCAGAAAGAGCCCAGATGACGAAGCCTGACGATGAACTCGGTCCTTCTAAGACATAATTCATTACGGGTTCAAATTCCTTTCCTCCATGATAATATGATTTCATGAATAAAGCCATATTTGTCACTGCATTTGCGGAGCCGAAAGCAACTTCCACTAAAAGTTTGATTGCAATGTGACAATGAAAGCTATTTCGAGATTTTAGCAGTGGATGAAGTAAATGGAAATATTATTTTTAAATCATTGAAGCAACGTTTATTTGGGTGACCTGCAATTCATTCAGTGATAAATAGCAAAGCTCAAGTTGTTATTTATTGAACTTTGAGAAGCTCGTATCCGATTCAATAGAGAATGCTCGAGAAGATAAGCAGAGGAAAAATGCAAATGAACTTATTTTTTGGTGAAAAAGTATTACTCACAACTACTATTATGGAAAGTTTATGAGTTTTTATATATCTGCTCTCTCTCCCCCCCTTGCCCCCCCCCCCCCCCCCCGATCATTCCTTACCATTCAATACTTCCACAACGTTACACAGCTTATTTGGAAAATGTGACACAAAAAGACAGTACCAGACTGGCCTACTTTTAGTATCATTTTGATGAGGCACTATCGCCCACCCTACCATCCATACCTCAAGGATTCTGATCATTTCTTGCCATATTCATGATGTTCAGTAATAAAATAAATATTCTCTGGTTGTACGGCACCAAGAGAAACTTGCATTCGTCTAAACGCCGAATTTACTTTACAAAACAACGGACATATTATTTTATAAAGATAAGGCTCACAGCTCATGAATAAATTCATGGCGCATTTGTCCTCCCGGCAAGAATATCAGACCGCTTATGTGGCCAACAAGCAGTGATCTCAGGGTTACAAATGCACCTCTGGGAAATTTCAGACTGAATCGATGCCATGGATGTAGGGTAACATTTTGCGATACTAACTATGGAAGTTACAGTTCCGATGAACTGAGATTGCTCACGCCTCACGTGCTCTAAGAAGTAGCAAAAGATTTCTTTAAACAATCAGATCGCTCAAATAATGATTTTATTGATCAAATTTTTTGTCAGAGACAAATTAAACGAAAGGGAAATAGGCTAGAATGCGTTAGCAAATGATGCGCATTTGAATCGTCTTAGACTGATTTTTTCTCAGAATTCGAAATCAGAACAAAATGCAGAGGGGCGAAAACGATCGCATCACATATTCTGGAGTCTTTTTGTTTGATGCTTAATTGACTATGGGGAAAGGCAACTTTTGCCGGAAAGCGCCGATCGTCGATCCGTTGTGTTGGAGGAAAAATAGAGAGAATTCACGACCTGATGCTGCTTTCACCAAATTTGTCATCCCACCACACCGAATGGGACCGCAATTTCGACGTTGACATTGCCAACCGCTCGTCTATACAATTTACGTCAATCAAATCAGAACAGAAGAGGTTGGAATTTCGCCTGTAACCTGCAAAAATAAATTGCTTTATAGTTCTTTCATATGAACGGGCATAGTCACAGCACATCCCCCTATCCAAGCAAGTAAAGTATCAAATTCCTGCTTAATCAGAAGCAAAAAATTCACGGCGCATTTGTCCATGCGAGGAAGAATCGAATTTCTGCTCATTCATGAGCGAAATATTAACAGCATAATTATCAGTGCCAGAAAGTATCAAATTTTCGCGCTGTTACGAAGAAAATATTCATAGTGAATCTTTTTGCTGAAAATAGAATCATATTTCTATTCATCAAAAATCGCGGCTCAGTTATCGGCACGAAAAATTATCTATTTCCGATTAAATCACAAGCGAAATATTAAAGTCATACTTGCCCGGACAACAAAAGTTCAGATTAGTGCCCATAGGAAAGCAAAGTGACGAACTAGGCCACCAAATAACTGACCGTGCTAGAGCTCTGAAATGAGGGCCATGCAACATCTTTTTGTGTGGCATCAAGGGGTCACATAGCCGGACTACAGTTTCCTCTATTCCCTCATCTCCTTTCTATTGATACTTACCACATGAAAGATCTCAAATTTGGCTAGTTAAACTTGATGAACACATAAAATAACAACGATGACACGTCGAACTACCACGACATACAACACAAATCACAACATGATAAGGCATTGTGGTGGTCATTAATTACAATTCATTCATAATGCCAAGATAGCGAATAGCAGATTATAATTAACTCATCTATAAACATCGACGAAATGATTCCTTTACTCACCTAATCATCAGCCAACTTTTTATAGTTCCTCAATGTCGAACTTTTAGAAGTAATCTACGAGGCATCACCAAGGATCTTTGCTATTAAAAATTTGAAGACAATTTATACGATTTCTTATTGTTGCGCTTTATTTGTATCAGAATCCTAAATTCTGATTTAAATCAGTAACAGCCTTGAATATAAAAATTCAAAAAACAAAACATCTAAAGAACAGCCCAAATAGCAACAAGTTGAGATATCGGCTGCGAGACGTCCAAGTAAATATTCGTAACTGGTCTCTTGAGCCCGCGGACTTGTTTTTTGTTGGTGCTTTGTTTCCTGCTGCTGATATAGTTCCTGTATTCTTTGGTGCGCTTAAAATAGGAGCGTACATCTTTGCTCCCTTTATCTACTACCTCAAAAAATAAACGAGATTAACAAATAAATCAATAAGCGAATGAATAAATAAGGAAAGGAAGAGTACTTGAAGCTTGTTAACTTGCCAGGAGATAAATCTGGGATGATTTATGGAATGAAATAATAAGATGAAGCAGTTGAGCTAAAGTCTGTAATGAAAAGTTGAGCCGGAAATTCAAAATGTAAGACAGCAAGTGTAGATAATATAGTATAGATAATATAGTAAAGTGAAGAGAAAACGTAGAGACCTATAGACACTGAAAATGATCACATTTCAGCCTATATTCGAACACTTTAGTTATGCGTGGGCCGTCGCCAGAACGAACCGCATAATTCTATTAATATGGATGTGGGTTTGACAGGAGATGAAAGTTATTTAGAAATCACAATAAAGACAAAAGATAAAAGATGGCAGGTTGGCCTTCTTTTTCATTTTGTTTTTGCATACATACTTCCATCTTGTGGAATAAGAAACTAGAACTGGAAAATACCTTCTTGGAAGTAGTAATGCTCTTTGGTTTTATATTTGCAGGGCATCTATCAATGCTGTTATGGGTTCTTGAAGGGACCTCCGCAGTGCGAAATTCGACAACTACCAGATCCAAAGCATCGAATGTTGAGTAGATAAAGGTAGTTTCTAACAGCATGAATCACGTGCTCTTCTACGAAAAAAAAGCAAATGAGTATATATCCGTAACAACGTAGCTATTAAGAAACGGAAGCCGTCCCGACCAAAAAATCTCATATCGACTCAATCTACGGTTCATTAGACCAGCTAAATGTCAAGCTGTTCCCGAAGCTTTTTGAACAGATGAAACGGCTTTTAAGTGTAAAGAATGGTAGTCTTCGAGTGCGCTTCATTTCTGCATAGGAATGCAGAACAGTTTACGATGGTATTTGCTCAGCAACGAACATTTCCTTTCGTCAAGGAGAGGAAAAAAAGTTGTGCAGGAAGCCGGCCTGTCTCCATCCAAACCTCAGTGACGACGACTCGACCCAACAGACCTACAACAATATCAACTGCGCCCATAGCTCGGAATGGAACAAGAAGATGTCCGTCTCGGTTCAACACTCATCAACTACGATCATCAGTCTGACTCTCAACCTCGACTTGAAGCATCGAGATGCCGAGCAAGGATCACCGCAACAAAGATGCAGATTTGGCAGGTTTTACCGGAAAAGAAGTCAAAACTGTATTGTTCATGAAAAAAACTATGACGTAGAAGATCTCCACTTTACTGATCGCCACTCACGTCTACTGACAGTAAGTTGCAAAAAGCATTTGCACAAATGGTGACTGCAAATGCATGTCATATAAGAGGAGCTACCGCAAATACATAGACAGCATTCGATCTCATAAAAATGGCACTTGCCATCTACGTCTTCGTTGCCATATTATGCTAGATGTCCCGAGCGCAACAAGTGAGTGGAGGAATTGGGAATGGAGACAAGGAGTCCATAGCCTTCGACGAATAAGGGAGCTTTTATTTGCTTTTCATAAAGCATTCGTTTACGGCCGAAAACAACATATTTCTGTTGATAATTTGAGAACATTTATTGGTTCCTGTAGAGAAAAACGTTTGTCACTCGTATACACGTAAATGTGGAAGCTTTCAGACATCAACGATCGACCCGTATTGCAAAATGAAGAACTGCTTCAAGTCTTTCGGCGCTTTACAATACTGCAGGTCACATCATGATCTCGTTTCCTTCAATAGACCATAATTGGTCAACACAATTCCCGGCTGCTATAACTATGTTCTGACTCGCACGTTTACGGCAAACTTCAGCAATATGTGCTGTGTTTTACATCAGCAAGTGCTCCACTACGCTCACAATATCGTGAACTTGTCTGGATTTCTATGAAAATACGAAGTGAGTTCAGAGGCTCTCGGATCGCACCGCAGCTAAGCTATTCCATCTGTTCAGAAAAGCTGAAAACAACTCGATGACTATTCAGTCGTCTGAGCAATCCTTGAAATCAGCCACCCTCCTCCCCCCCCCCTCCCCCTTACTAGGCGTTTTTTTGCTACCGAAACCAAAATCATTCCCACCTTTTTTTCATAACACTATCGTTTTCTTTTCAACACGTTGATTCATGCAGAGAGTATTCTACTCGAATTACGATCATTCGTTAATTGCAATGTATTAGGGAGCGACGCCAACCGATGGTATCACTTTCGCAAGAGTTATAAACTTCACGACAGATCGACATGCCAGCCAGCAGTCAACTTGGGTGCTGTGTCCCCCGCTTATGTACTTAATGAGATGACTGTCTTGTTTCTTCAAAGTGTTAATTACAGCCATGTTCACTGCTTCTGGAAAGCCCAGCACCCTCTGTTCATCTTCACTGCTGACCCCCAAGCCACGACCACAATGAACTTGTTCATATCCAGCTCTCTGCTTCCCAACGTGTCCACTCAGGTAGCCACCTAACAAGATTCATTCTTCAGGCTCAATTATTCTCATGTGATCGTCAAGCTTCTCCTAAAGTTCGTCCTCCACGTCGTCAAAGCTGTTCATCTATGGTGCATAGCAACAGACAATCTGGACCCACTCGCCATCAGCATCGAACTTCAACGACATTAACTCATCGGTGGGATGTGCAATTTCCACAACGGAAAGTTTTTCCGTTGAGGAAAACTTCTCTAGAGTGATGGGAATACTCAGCACTGATAACATGACTTTGAACACGGTTAAAATTACAGACCTCCTAGGATGTACTCTGTATATTCCGCCTTCGTTTCTTAAATTCTTCCGCATATCTTGCCAAGGAATTCGAGTAATATGCCTACGTCCGGTGTACCCACCACAGATCTGAGCTCAAGCTTGATTAGTGATATGGATAGTATGCGAGCATAAACTTCTTCCATAGCTGGTAGTTGATTCCATACGCGAATGGCTTCAATGATGAGAACGCTATAATCCCCATTTACGATTAGACTGCAGCAAGTGGCGCATCACATTATTTTATTTAGCCATTCCACTTATCCTTACCATAAGCCACCGAGGTATTAAATCGATAAACGGAAACTCACAGATGACGCAAGAAGGGAGGTGAAAAGATGAAAATCTTCCGCCCCATTTGATAATCACGATGAAATAAAATACGGAAAATTTTAACACAAACAAAATTCGAGCGACTGTTTGCAAAAATAACCCCCATCAGCCTTTGCATTCCACGCATATACCTATTGTAAAGGCAGAGAAAAGCCATCATATATCAATTAAAAGTGAGGAGAAAAAGCTTGTTCTCGGAAGCTTGAAAGAAGACGCGTGACTGTCGTGTAGTCGGAGCCTATTGGGTATTCGTAGGTATACCATCATCAATTTCATGCAACTGCACTCACCTTGATAGCGTCGTCTGCACTGTGATCGCTCCTCAATCTCAATTTGATCGCACGCATGTCTCGCTTTGAATACGTCCCTTCCTATCGCTCGTTGCAACGACTCCTTGCCACTGCTTTCGCCACATCTTTCATCGTGTAGCGATCTCGTGCTCACCTGAAAAAGCAAACTTCCCGTCCAACTTCGAGTAGCATAACTATTATGCCGTCCACATAGCCAGCGCGGACATAATGCAGGTATAACAGAGTACGATAGCAGTTCAACATTTCGACGGCATATGACACGGAAAGGTAGGGGAGGAAGCGGGCAAAGAAGAGGGAGAGGGAGAGACATGGTAGAATTTTGGACGAAGTCCAAGTGTAAGCGGACGGAGCAGCAGTTTTTCCGATATTGGACAAGCAGATGTTTTCAGGAAATCTAGAATTGCTATCAAACAAGAAAATTGATGGAATTGAAGCTTCATGAAGAAAATGGCGATTTCAGATTTGAACAAAACAACTGTGTTTAACGATGCAGAAACAAGACACATCTGCCCCCTGGGTTATCATCTTTACCAGCCCTCCAATGTCTCTAGTGTCGCTCCTAACCATGAGTTACTCCACCACCGTTTGCCCGCATATGAATGTATGAATGAACACCCACCCTTGAGCATTAGGCATTGCCTAGATGTGGCAAAAAAAGAGATCTCAATGTAATCGTATGATTCGCAAAACCTGCTATCACCATACTAAACTATGAACATGAACATCTGCATGACATATAAATGCATCATCGGTTCACAGCTTATCTCTAGAACATACAATGGTCTTGAAACTTGCAAACGTCTAAACCCAAGGTAAACAAGGTCATCAGCTTTGGGGGGACGACTGCAATGGCTGTTATCAAACACATGCCTAGATATCCTTTTTAGCAGTGTTGTATTCGTTTTGTTTTTCTCCCAGTTTAAAAGTTCGCTCTATCATAAACAAATATAGCATCGAAAAGAATTAAAAAACATTATATTAATATGCGTTTATTATCGATTCGAATGAGCTAGACACTAAAACGAGCAAAAAGGGCCATACTCCACTTCAGACATATATATATATATATATATATATATATATATATATATAATGATTAAATAATAAAATGAACCTTATTTCAAGGAGATTGACCAAAAAATACGAACAACCGACCGACATAATACCCGTAAATCAACACGCTGAGGGTAACTCACTACCGTTCAAAGCACCTCGATGCGCGAAGAGAGCAGAAACAATGACCGTAACAGAATATGCCGACCGGCATAGAATACCTATTAGACCCGAAAGCGACAGTCATTAGAAAGATGTTGAGGGAAAAACTGCAGATTATTTACACAGTCGATACGTCGTTCATTTCCAGCAATTTCCTACACGAGGTATGAAAGGAATAGAAAAAATAAAGGAAAAAAGTGGCACAATAAAGGATGGGCTTTGGCTAGAAAAATTGCCGTCAGAAACGTCCAGTTAGGCTTCCTGTGGATGAAGATACATCCCCGAAGAGGGCATCCACTATTGAAAGCGTTTTTCGAATTTTGTAGTATTCGTCAGATGCTTGGTCGCATAGATCCTTAAACTCTTCTGCGACGTGAAATCTCACTCTCCTTAGTGCCATCTTGAGAACCGAAAGAAGCCAAAATTTGCATATTACAGTACCCACGTAGTTGGGAGAGGGGATCGCAGTGGATACCTAACCTGTACGGTTCACACCCCGCTGGCCAATTTGGGATAACAAGCGATGACCGGAAACAAAAATTTTCATGATGAATCAACCTATCGTCATCCTACTAGGAGGACACATGGCAGCTAAGATCGTCACTGAAAATTGATTGCACCGAACTAAATTAATTCCTACACCACCCTCATTATGCCGAATTTTTATTCTATGACCTAATATCAATATTCGCCTCAACTTCTCTACTTATAGGTTACAGCCTTCCTACGATTGATGGTCTACATCGCTCCTAACTGATATGTGGCCCTCCTTGAAGCTGTGATACCACTCTTTAATTTGTGTACAACCCACAGCTTCATTACCGAAAGCTTTGCGTGTCACCGAATTCCTGGTCAAACTTGATGGAAATTTCTTCATCAACACTCGCCAACATGTCCATCATTTCCGCTACAAACACACACTTAACGAATATGGAATCCGGGTGTGACGTTCAGGATACCTACGTGGTGGCAACGACTACAACATTGAACGGTTGCACAAGCTATCATATTTTTGTATTACAAACTACTTACTGCCATCAACTTCATAGAGATAACCCTTTCCATCCCAAATGTGATCGACTGGCTGCTCAATAGGTCCTCGAATGCTCGTTCACTTCAGGACTCTCGAGAGGTATAAACCCGCCAAGCTAGAGCTTATGTCGATTAGCGAATTACGAATGGATTCAGCCTAAAGCTTATAAGCGGGGAAATACAGTAGCTGTAAGAACACTTCATGCACGGTGGTTGCTTCATGAAAAGTATCATGCTTCACCGCTTGTCTATCTCCACCTCATTTTCTGTTCTTATGCATTAATTTCTTTATTATTTAGTGACAATGAAGTGAATATACAACAATATGAAAGCAAATATGCCAACGATATCAATACTAATGTGGAACATTTCGTTTGCTTCTAAAAGTGGCGTTTATGTGAATGCCGGATGCAGAGAATGTACTTTGCATCCCAGAACAACGCATATGCTCAAAAACGATGTCAAATTTGCGTATGCCGATCCTCGTTCGACGGCACTCGATGTCAACACCTATAGCCAGTCTCTATAGATGGTTCCATCGTTTAATCGACATCTTTCCTATCATCACCTCCTATGACGTTACGGCGTCGATTCAAAACCGCCGAACATCGAGATCGATGAATGAAACTTCTTTAGTGCCAAACATCAAAAATAACGCATCACAGATTCCTCGGATAGGGTACACAGTTGACTTCGAACACACTTATGATTATAGCTTTGATGATTGTATATATCGTGTGCTGTGAATAAAATGCGATAGTAAATTATGTAATTTATGTTTGATAGCGCATTCTTATATGAATAAATTCATTGAAAATACAACAAATTCGTAAAGAATTTCCAACTTCACATCGCAAGTTGTATCAAGCAATTACATAATCTAACCCATTGTGCACTTCTGCGGAACGATAGTATTGATATTTAAGTGAAACATAGAATATTATCATCGAATTGGCTCAATAATGAGAGATTATTGATGTAAACAGCGATATGTATCCATTCATTTCCGTCTTTTCAGCAAGTGAACAATAGAAATCATTTGGCCAAAGATGGGTCTGAAGCGATTCGGGAACGTTGTGTCAAAATTTCTGAAGTTCAGAAAACCACATAATTTATGGACTCTCTTATCGAGTCGACCTTCGAATTTCTGTCGTTTCCAAAACTAGGAATTAGCGATTATGGAGCTCTTTTTGCCAGTTAAGGACAAACAGGCCTAGCGGTGCACTCCCCCTACCCCCCCCCCCCTCCCCCTTAACCTTTCGCAGTAATATCTTCGCTATGAAACCTCATAAACTCATTGAATGCAGTAAACTTCGTTTTGAGCCCATTCGATATGGAAATGATGAATGATGAATTTAAAAACAAAGGAGGATCACAAATACCGATCACAACAGCTCGAAAACAGAGACATATTATAAACTTTATAAAACAATACTATGAGAGAACACAAAACTCGAACAAGCAGGAAAAAAAAAGAGAAAATAAATAAAAACAAACATAAACATACAACAAAAAAGATGAACTATTTAGAGCGCATAATTAATAATGAATAACCTTTGCGAAGTACTAAAACTACTATCACAGAAGCATGCGTTCATCCGTACACACAATTAGAGAACAAAGGTCAACAATACACCCATCATTTATGAGCAGTAACGTGATATCTACATCTATGTGAAACATCATTTCTTCCCCTCTCTCACAAGTAACTTTGCAAGGCATTCAAGCAAAATGGGCCTTTTATTTTCTACGAAATAAGTCATCAAGATGGAGAAATACTTCCAAATTCTGCAGCAATAAACGTTACTGAAGCAATAAAATAATTTCTGTATGCGATTCTAAGACGAATAAACAATACTTATATATGTATTGAAATTCTTTAGCAAATGGGAAATGGAGACAAGAAACAAACACCCTTTTCGCAATATCGTTAAGAAACGATCACATAATCATAGCTGATAGATCCAATGAGGATATTTCAAACAAGCAAAACCACAACGTGTCTTTTTCTTCATTCATATTCCTTAATACAGTTCTTCGGTACCTTTAAATACCAAACTTCGCGAGACCTATTCATCTGCTCATCGATTTCCATATCCCTCACCAATAACGTCAAAAAGAAAAACCACGTCAAAACACCCACCAGCTAAGTAATTCTCTTAATTAAGTTCAAAGCACTTCCCAAACGCATGTAAGGTGGTAACTCATAACATCGAAGCCAAAGCCAAAATTGCTGACAGGTGTCGAAAACGCAGTGTTCACAAAAACTGCTGGAAGGTGCAGGTAGTGCCCACACCTGGGAATGCAAACAGCGAAGCAGCGTATTATGCATTATCCGAGTAGTTGATACAAATGCATTTATGAAGCACTCGCCTTAACGCAATTCGCAAATCTTCACGCATTTCACATTCCACTAAACGGCATAGTGTTAGTGCAAATGGCCGACCGACGTCCATTAGCTGAAAAAAAAAAGAAACAACAATCAAAATGTAAATGAAAAGGTAGGAAAGAAGGAAGGGGAGATGGAAGGACTGAAGAATAAGAGTGACATCAGCATTAAAAATGAACACTATGAACGATGAATACGAAGACGGAAAATGAGAAGGAAAAGGATGGAGAAGGAAGGAAAGCGAATAATGAAAAAACGAATGCGATTAGAAATCCATGAGTGCTGGATGCTTTATTCAGGTTATAAATGAGAACCTAAATGTTACAGCGAGAAAGCCGAGAAAATATCAACAACAAACCTGCGCATTTGAAAATGAATTCGCCCAATCGAGGATCAAATAAAGAACCAGAATCCAGGCTTGCCTATGCTGTTCCGAATTTAAATCCACATAATAACTAATCGCATCTTCAAGCACTCTGCAAAATGCGAATTTACACATCACTAAATAAGAAAGTAAAACAAAAGCAATAATCCGCTTGAAATTACGTTTCATATCGAAATCTTTCGGTAACTGACAGGTGATAGGAAGATTTGTGTAAAATTTGCCACATTGGTAATAGGCGGTTTATCCGAAAATGGAAAACAACAGTAAAGTCATGTAGCATCCCTGGAGCCCTCCAAAAATGAAATCCAACGTTAAAAATAAAAAAAAAACATGTCATCTTTAAAGAAATCTAATTATTGAAAACAACTCTCCTTTCTATTCATTGACGAACATTTCTTTCTACTATAGAGGGATTTCCAACATCAAAACCCTAGTAAAACGTGTTAGTATTAACAAACCAGCACCACTGGCAGGTAATACTGATCTAAATGACACACGACAAAGCCACTGCAAAATTGAAAATTTTAAGTGAACAATAAGATCTCAAAAATAGATGATAAGCGAGCAAACCTAAGCAATCTGCTTCGAATGATATTTTTCTGCTCGGCGTTTGTCCTTTCGACGTCCACATAAACGCGAAATAAGATGCATAATGCTGAGCGCATACTATGCGTTTCTTGACGCAACAAATTTGGTTTACTTCTTCCTGAAATCAATCGTTTTGCAGCCATTAAGCAACACAATCAGAGAGAATTCTCAGCGACAGCGTCCTTCTCTTTTACCATTCGTTTCTCTCTTCCCTTCATCGCCCCCCCC
>JAARMF010002207.1:16432-26835 GCA_022844705.1 Toxascaris leonina
GGGGGGGGGGGATGGAGGCATTGCAAATATTCTTCAATGAGCGCATTTTCATTTTGTCGTTCAATTTCTCTCCTCGGAAAGTAGTCGTGCTGTTTGATAATTTATGAGGTCCCTTCGTTAATGTGTAAAGCGGTGATGGCGCAGAGAGGTTGTCTACTGTTTCGTAAAGCCCAGTTCTTATTGAGCGTTCTACCACAACCTATGGTGATGTTTGGTGGTGAACCCTGCGGTGAACTGTTCTTGAGTGTCCGTTTTTTTTTGTTTTTGCCTTTCATCTGTTCAAAATTTCGGCAGTCGAAAAGTTAGAGATGTCCACGACTGGATGAAAACATTTTTTCTGGCAGTTCCTGTTCGTTCTTCTTCAACCTCCCCCCTTCCTGTCCACCTTCTCTATATTCTCATATGGATATCTGGTACTTTAATTTTTTTGCGCGTATTCATTGTTGAAAGGGCACTTCATTTCTAGGTACAATATATGGATGTAGGATGTAGAGGGTTTTGTCGTTACAAATCTTTTGGCCAAACGTCAAAGAAATTTGAGTGGTTTTCACTTCCCTTTATTTTTTTCATCTATCGCCATTCTTCTATCGTAATTTCTCCGCGGGTCGGTCTTTTTGAATAAACGACGAAACAGGTCAAGTACTTGTGCAGTAATTGTCTTCTTTGGACAGACAGTGCATTGAAGCTATAAAGACCTCGAAACTTGTGCGCACAAAAATTCACTTATATGATCGGCAATAGTGGGCAATAGGAGTGACCCGGACGGAACGCATGGCCTGTTTTAGTGACCGTAGGTCACAGATTTAAAGTATCTGTCGAATAATAATTTCCTGTCGTGTTGACCCTTCTCGACGATCGTTTACTGCGGTCTGGTGAGTGGTCTTTGAGATTTTGGAGGGGAATTGCTAGCGGGGAATTTGAGAATTCACCAGACAGCACGTAGTGTTGGTGCGATGGATGGAAGCAGTAAACGGAAGTCACGAATGGAAATCGAGCATACGCTCCATTGGCTGCAGCCACACACCAAAGGCAGTTCATTGCGACGTTGTTGTGGTTTTTCTCATGAACTGAGGCAATTTTCCGTTGGTCTCATTTTCAGTGATGTGCGCGCTAATCACTGATGAGTTGGTCTTATTCATCAACCAGTGATCATGATGTGGTATGAGGGTACGAATTATATTCGCATTTACTTAGGGCTACTTAGCTTCGTCTCTTCTTTTGTGGTGAGGTGGGGGGGGGGGGAGAGAGAGAGAGAGAGATTGGAAGGGGGACGAGAGTAGCGTTCAGCTTATCCAGCTTTCGATGCCTTAGAAGGCCGATTTCACACACCCGAACACCGAGTTGTTATGGTAAGTCTTTTCGAGGCAGTGCTCTAAGGCGGGATACTATGATTACCGACTCGATGGATAAGCCATCGTTCGATTCGGACCGAGCTGTTGGATCCTTCATCAGCAAAAACATAAGCCGGATGCTTTCGTTTGCTTTCGATCACGATTGTTCGAGGGATGGATACATGCGTCTCTGGAGTGTAGAACATGAAATGCTGGGAATCGATCTTTTCCTTGGTCGTAAAAAAGCCGGCAGCTACTAGTGACTGCTATAGATTCGTTGAGTATTTGTTTCATTCGAATGACTTGTTTTGTTCAATGATTCGTCGGTTACACTCAAATTCTGGTGCCTCTTTCAAGCCTCGCAGATGATAAGTGACTTAGCCTCATGCATGTTGAAAGTAATGCTTGCATATAGCATCTCTGCGAAATTTAAGCATGTACTGTCGGTGTTGGTTATGCCATAGTCGTGAATTGCACCGATGCGTGGTGTGATTTTGATGGAGTGAAAGGGGGGGGGGGGGGGGGNNNCTTAATGCACTATGACTCACTGGTTTCTAGTAAGTCTTATTGTGAGCACTGTGTTTTTTAACTATTGATTTGGTCAGCTGGTAGGAACGCAAAGAACACGTTTCGAGTCGCCTTCGTTGACTTGCTTCGAGGCTTGCTGTGCATGCATTATGCGTATTCTTATAGATAGTGAGTTCATGCTTTGCTGTTGTGATCTCAGTGCGGATGTCAAGCGGGTTTCAGCTCTCGGAACTCCGGTGAATACAACAGGAACGGGATTTTGTCATGGGAGGAATAACGACCGGGACGTATCAGGAAGTCCTAAGGAAAGGGCTTCTCTTAAGCGCGCTCGTGATCTCTCCACTGCAGTGGTGCTTTCGTAAGCTGCACTTTATTGTTAATAGTAGTCCCAATGTGGAAGTGCGGTCTTTCTTGTACCCTTCGGCTTGGTTTCTTGCTCGAAGAGAAAACTAGTCGACAGTGAGAAAGAGTGAGCGGTGAATGAGATACGTAAACGACGTTGAAGTTTTGTAAATTTTTTGCGGAGTCGTTTTCATTAAAGGAGTGTAGTCAGACGTTTGCAGTGCCAGTTGTTTGCCTGAAGAATTCAGCTTCATAAGCGTCCCAAGGGAAGTTGTGACAGAGGAAGTAACGGGTTGATTTGTGAATTTCATGAGTGCTTTTGTGTTTTCGAGCGATTTGCAGGTCTTCTGGTTCGATAGAGTCACGTGGGTGCACGAGGGGTGCAGTGATCAACGAACAAAAAGGCAAGAGATGGGAATTGAGCGGCATGAACCCTGCAATTTTCAAGGTTGTCCTTACTGCGGGTTATTCATACTTATGGCAATCCTACATATAAGTTCAGACGACTGAGTGGTGTTAAAACTTCCAATACGGTGGTATAGTTAACGGATGAAAGGATTTCATAGGCAAAGGATGGTCGGATAATTCCACTGGAGGTATTACTCCCCCTTCCTTCCGTTTTCGTTCTTTGCTAGAACGTTGCGGGTTGGCTGTTCAGCATCACTGATTCGGTTATCATCGTTTTTCGAAGTTAAATTGATATTTCATAGTGACCGGAAATCCGGTTTGAACAGAGAATTGTGGTCGTCGACAGGGAAGAGGATCTTCTTGAAATAACTGTTTATTACATTGAACTCATCAGTGCGTGGGCAACAGGGGAGCCGTTGTAGAGCCACCTGGTTGCCCACGCGTTGATGAGTTTGCCTCGTTGTTCACCGACTACAAGGGTTTATATTGTTCCCTAATGGCTTTAATTTGGAGTAGTCGTTCATTAGTTTATGGCACTTGTGTGTTTAGAGGTTTCTTCCTTGCCTGATTCTTATATTAAGTTTGAGAAATAAGCGGTCCATTATTGCTGCGATTAGCAGATTGAAATGGAGATCGCTTTTCCGTTCTCAGTTCGAAAGCGCTTTTTCCCCTTCCCATATTTTGGTGCTTCATGTTAGTGAGGGGGAGGGAGGGGGGAGTTATTCCGTCATGGGTTGGTGGACAGACTCCATTTTCAGAGTTTTCAGGGTCATCATGGAAGTGCTGGCGTATCGAGTGCAAAAATCGCGCGAACTGATTGAGGAGCGAAGGTAAACTACCTTTGGGATATTCGGAGGGGCTTTCCTTGTTGTTCTCTCTCATCTGACCTAATCCCTACAGTTTCTAAAGTACAGTGTTTGCGTCGTTACGTTTGCTTGAAGAGTTCGAACTTTGAGAAAGTTCTTGCATGTGTTCAGCAGATGACGAAAGGGATGCCTCAAAAGGAAGATGGAATGTTAACTTAAGGATGGACCCGATGACTGCCTGATTGATGTGCTAGTCTGAGTGAGGTGATGTGAGAGAAGACATGGATTGATTTAAGCAACTTTGCCGCTTGAACTTTTCAGTGAAAAGTGAGAGAAATTGTTGCTGTAGTAAGAAGGTCGAGGTGGGGTAAGAGATGAATGGAAGAGGGAACAGGGACGAATTGTATGAAATAGCGGGAGGTGAGTGTAAGCGAAAATTCGGCCACTGTTAACAGCAGGTTGTCTTTATCAACTTCTCATCGGGTCGCATTAGTGCCTATGATGTTCCCTTTCCGTCATTTATTGTTTCTTCACTGATGTTGTCATAACGATACGACTTGTTGTTGTATCGTTTCTAATATTTTTAGTGCACTTTATTGGATGTTGTTGGTTTTTAAGGTCTTGTGGTTGTTGAATCTGGTTGTGGTAGTGTGATGGGAACTGTTGCTCGAAGAAGCTGATATGTAGCCTTGTATGCAGTTTTAAGAAGCTGATATAGTCTTGTGGAGATCATTCATGGAAAGCTATGGAGAGGTGCTTTAAGATTTGGAGGTTCAGAGATCGGTGGCATTGCATATGCGAATGGCATAAGGATTTGATGTTCCATGATATTAGTGAGTGCTGTAGTATGATATTAGTGAGAGCAGTATTGTTGCTTTAAATTTTCGAGGAACTCTATGGTTTGGTGGTTTTCGTTGTGATTTGTTAATGTCTATACTCAAGGGTTCTCGACGATTGTGATGACTAATTGACGTTATGATTTTTAATTTTTTTGTGTAAAGTTATGATGGATGGACTAGAGTGACGAAGAACGCGCTCCATTGCTCTGAACTTGTGGTTGTTCTCACTGCCTCACGTTGTTAAAGTTTCTTTGTTAATGTTGCATTGGAATAAATTATCGTTAGATTGACTGTATGGGCATGACATAAGCTTGATGTGGATAGTCTTATTACCACTTTAATCGAAGTCAGTGACTGGAGGGAGTAGGGAGGAGGAGGGAGTAGGAGAATGCAATGATTGCAGCTAATATTTTCTTTAACGGCACAGAAGTTCGGTCGTTTTACACCTATGTATTTGGATTCGATAAGCAAAACACCTGATTCCTTTGACTTTATTTTCAGATATTTGATTTGCTGGCCGTGGTGGTGGTGGAGGGGGGGGGGGGAGAAGGGAGGGAAGGGGGGTGAAACTTGTCGAACCAGGCTGTGTGCTATGATTTCATATCCGGGAGTGGAATAGTCGATTGATCCATGGAGTTCTTGCACTATTCCGTTATCCCAAAGGAGTCAACTTGCGAAGTTAGGATTATGAGGAGTGTTTTAAAATTCTGGTAAGTATTAAAACTAAGTAAATTCTGTTTCCTGGATGGGCAATTCATCAATGATTGATAATCGACTGCAGCTCACATGGATCATCAATTGCTACTGCTTTTGCTATCACTGCAATCATTCATCTTGTCTTTTGGTTTTCTATGATAAGTGACACCATCGGAAATCTCGGATATCGGGAACCGAATTCCCAAAAAAATATTCGTTGATTGTTGAATGAGGTCTAAGAAGTTTTAATATAGGTTGAATCATTGAAATTACAATAAGAGTTGAAGTGATGAGCTTCAATGAGCTGTATGAGGTTTTTGTGGGGCTAAAATATATAAACCACTCATACGTGAATATCCAAGAGCGATAGAAAATAGTTATTCCATCGAAGGTGATGATAAATATAGAGGTATGATAAATATAGAGGTCATTCAAAAGGTGCAATGAGAGTAATATTCAACGATTATTCTCTTGGAGATATTGGCGAAAATATTTTTTGCCGACGTATGAATTACATATCAATTATGTGTTTAAAATTTTGGTTCTCTCCGAAATTTTCTTGGATTGCGGAAAATTCTTGCGGAAGGCGAAGTTTTCAGGTCACACTAATTGAGCTCATTTAGCTGAAAAGTAATACGATTAAGCGATAATCATTTGATCAGGTATTACGGTGCCAAAAATGAGTGAGTCTTTGTTCATAGCAATAAGATGTGAAGAAACATTTCGAGTGTTGTTGATGAGATAGCAAGAGAATGTTTCATCATTAGATTTCAACCTCAGCTTCACATCACTGTGGTCATCTAGTTTTCCATTCGTATGTGTAGGTTTCATATCTGCGTTTCGATGCGATTAGCTCACGTTCACAATGCTGCATTCAATTCATATGACAGAAAACCGGAACGCCAATGGTGCCGAAAATAGCAACAACGGAACTTTTCAGTTCATTCATTGTAGGATCATAATTTCATATAAAAATAAACAGTGGCAGTCTGGGTATATAAAATGTGAGGAATCATTCGATTCGACGGTGATCTCGAACTTCTTTTCCGAAATGTCATTGTTCCTGATGACGACAAGTTTTCCAGAGATGTTGTCAGCAGCGACAGCAATGCTCTCGACGTGTCGAACGCGGTCAGTACAGATGTGATGTCGGCGTCAAGAGTACATGGAACGACTAGCACTTATTCAATTACTGCTCTCGATCGTGATCTCAGTAGTTTCAAGAAAAGAATCGATGCAAACACCGAAGAGCAACGTGAACATGCTGATCTTATAGTTGAGCAACAACGTAAGGTCAGTTGTTTCAGAGTGCAAAATCATGATAAAGCACTTTGCGTTAGTTTTTTTAGATTCCCGCGAAGGTGTTAGACGATATGTAAGGGTAAATTTGAGCGAAATATAAATATATGTAGAGCGAACAACATGGGATAAAAAAGGTTTCTTCCGCTAAAAGCGCCACGCAAACGTTGGCTTAAATGCTTTCACTCATTTACATTGAATCGAACTTTCAAAGAAACCATCTATTTGACGCTAAAAAAAAAGACTCATAGCTGACGAACTATTCCTCTTATTTGTGGATAGTAAACTCTTTCTGAAATGGAGTATCACTGTTATTGTCTCAGCAAGTTTTTTTGAAACGTAGTCTTCAACTCATTTCTGACACACAAAAAACCTGAGCTTTTAATCGACGTTAAGCAACGTCAGTTAACAACTGTTGGCTGGCTGGCGTATCACGTTCGATTAAATGGGATTGTTATTTTAAATTCATGAAGGAATATTAAAAATATTTACTTAAAGCCTAGAGGCGATTCCATGAAAGAATTAATTGAACCGAAATTACTTCAGGTTTCTAGAAGCGAAGTCATTCTGAAGCTTTAACTTGAACGGTGGTTTCTAGATTCCCTACAGGGATCTCTCCATTTCACTTGCTCAAAGTATTCTTCAATCCACTGTTTGTCAGCAGATATTTGGTTACCACAAACTAAATTGGTAGCGGCAGTTGTTTATTTGTAATTCGCTTACGAGTAACAATTCTGCTGAACCAAATAAGATCTGCGACAATTTTTCTTACCTAGAATTTTCGTACTCCAGACTCTTTTTTCCCTCGAATTAGGCGTTTTTATCTCTTCTCAGAGTACGAATAAAGAGCTCGTCTTAATTCTGAAACCACAAACAGCATCAAGAATAAAAGTTTCTAATACCCTAGGTGGAGGAATACCGACGCCAAATCACCGATATTGAAGGGCAAATCGCAGCATATAGGTCCGAAGAAAAGGTCACATTCGATAAAAAGAGTCGACAGATGTGTGGGCCCCGGAAGTAACTTTTACCGGTGGAGATCTCGCTGTTGCTCAACTAGAAGAGGAACTTCGCAGATCAATTAAAATATTTCACTTTTTTCATCCATTATCACAAAGAAATGCTAATAATTTCTCTTGAAATCCAAAATGTATATTTGCTTTGAATGTTGTCACAACAAACAACCACCTTCCGCTACATCAAACACTAAAGATAGTCAAGGGCCAGGTAAGGGTAAGCATCAATCCGTACCTCAGCGGATCATGATACACCACCAGATAAGGGTAATCATCAATCTGCACTTGACCGGATCATCATACAGCACCCTTTCGTCAAAAGAAGCTAATGACAATGCTTTCAAGACTTATATTGGTGTTCACATTTAGAAATGAATAGCACGATTACGTTTTGGTTAAGTTTACAAATAGCACGATTACGAGCGGAAATACAGCATCGTCAACAACACTATCAAATCGATATGCAAGATAAGGATCGGCTTAACCAAAACAGTGAAAAGGTTCGTTATTGCATTCACTTTACAAAACGACTGACAGTGGCAGCTATTGTTTTGTGAGCCATTGGAATTCGTGTTACTTCAAACCTATGAACTACAGCTTCGGTATTTGTCCTCCAGTTTCAACTCGGGAATTGTCGATGGTCACAGTTGTAAAATTTATGAGCATAGTACGCTGAAACAGGTTGGCTAGCTCTCAACAGCTCTCAGGATTGTCAGTTATCTTCTGAATCAGTTCAGATACTCTCCCGTTCGGGTGCCAATTTGCAGTCGACTAGGTTCAAAGGATAGGTCTTTTGTAGAAGATTCATGTGAGGTATGACCACTTCAAGCTACGGTGATTCCTTCAGAACGTTTCTATTTTTCCTGGTAGTTTATATAATTGGTGACCCTGATGGATGAATGGATCGCAAAAACTAGTTTTTTCAGTCTCTTATTTCCGCTTATCCCGACTTAAATGAGTGAAAATGCACCTCGAGATATTATGTAGAAGAAAACCTTTTCTGCAGGCAAATTTTCCAGGCATTTCCCGCGATAGCGAAAGTTGTTAAGAGAACTAGAAGTTGTTACTAGGAGGCCTGAAATTTGATGTCCATCGCATCAACCAAATTTCATAATAACTCACTTCGGCAATTATCCGTTTGAAAATACTGAAGCAAATGCTTATAACCGACCCTCCTCTCCCTCCCCCTTCCCCCTCCCCTCTCCTAAAGTATGTCTTGCAAATAGAATTTTTCGAAATCACACAGGAAGAGATTTTCTTGTGTTGCGATGACGGAGGAGGAAGGGGGGGGGGGGAATGAGGGAGGATGTTCCTATGAGTAACCAACTGAGTATCGATGTCAATGCATCTTTCCACACAGGTATCACTTTCCTGCAGTTTTTAAAGCAGAGCTCATTCGCTGAGTGGGGTCTGAAGGAGCCATTTTACGCTGGCTCGACTAAGACGCTCGGGTATACATTCATGGTGTGAGACGATATTTTTCGTAGGCATTGTCGAATTACCAGGTTTTCACCTTAGTTATACTCTCCTATAGCAGTTTTATTTCTTGATTATTACGAGAAGCAACAAAAGACTTTCACCTTAATTTTGTCCCACTCGTGTTCCATGAAATTTATGATCCATTCTATTATTTCATAGTTGAATATATATTCATTTAGCTTGCTTGTCCGACAGATGGAGCTAGAAGAAGCGCATATGACGCCAACTCCTTGGTCCGCATTCTCACCGACTGAAAGTTAGCTCTATAGGGTTAGCCTCTTGTATAATTGGTATTCCAACAGCTGAGAATTTGTGCCAGATGGCCGTATTTTATGCCGCTCAACTTAGCAACGACTTTCACAATCCTCCAGCAAAATACAATTTGTCGTTAGCAAACTCCACTATAAATTCGATTCCCTGTAATCCAGCTGGTGTAAAATGCATGCAAATTGTTCTTCATTTCTAAGTGTTTTTTTCGAAATCCGCTCAAGGATCAACGTTAACTGTGACGCAGCATGTCAACCGATCAGGTGGATTAGATCCTCCAAATTTTGCAGCGATAGCACCAATGTTTCCCGGATTGAAACTATCCAGCAGAAAGATTCGCGTAAACACATATGTAAGCACCGACAAGACACTATCAATCTTGCAATAGCTGTGGGGGGAAATTGCACAGGCAGACAGATACATAGAAATAAGCACCGACATACACATAGGAACATCACCGAACATATGCATTATTAAGCATTGTTTGGTTTTGTCAGTGCCTCCGGCAGCTTCTTGCCATCGTTCTACTAGCTTTCGCTATCATTTAGTTTCAGTTATAGCCTAGTTGTTCAGTCTTGTGCAGAGCACCATTTGCATAGATCTCTTAATGCCATATTTTCCCGTCGGCCTTCTCGTTTTTGTCTCACTTCCATTACTTGTAGCCTCTATCCATCCACACGATGTGAGCCGTACGCCTCACATCATTGAATAAATGTATAGCTGTTCAAACTGAACGCACTTCACCTCCGAACTGAGTAACCTGAAGGCACCTTGGAACTAGACAACCTAAAGGTACCTTTGAATTGGGCAACTTAAGGTCTCTTCAAACTAGGCAGTCTGAAGGTGCTTTTGAATTCGGCAACGTAAAGGTGCTCTCGAACTAGATGACCTAAACGTACCTTCGAACTAGGCCGCCTCAAGACAGCTTCGAACTAGGCAAACCAAAAGCAATAGACTGACATGATGAGTCTCTACAAGAGTGGCGCATTTATATGTTATTTTCTTCATCGCAACATCGTTTCATTTTCCATTGCTTTCCCATTTTCAAGAACTAATCTAACGTCTTGCAAAATATTGCACAATATTTGAGTGACTAACAAAAAGATAATGGATCTTCGCACAGAGCTGCAGCAAGTGGGAGGACAATTCGCAGAACAAAGAGCCCATAGACGGGACAGCATTTACTTTTTCTTCTACTAATCAATCCTCTACTTCATGTTATTCTTTCATAGACCGGCACCGCTAGTTCTATTAACCCTGAAGGTTCTTTATAGGTTTCTTGTATTCTAGCACTCTTAAGATGCCGTTCCATAAAAAAGGTATCGAGTAACAGGCGGTGGCCTAATACTAGCCGTCTGAGGACTGGATGAAGGAGGTGGGGGGGGGGGGGGG
>JAARMF010002208.1:0-10179 GCA_022844705.1 Toxascaris leonina
AGAAATGCAAGATATTATATCTTCTTGCATTTCTTCGTTGTTACTCTTACATTTAGTAATTCGTTTAGTATTTTTTATTAACTGAAAAAATCATTTAGTAAATGTAAAAAAAATTTATTGCAATCGCACAAAATTGCTTTTCTTTTCTCGGCTCGTTCCAGTTCTTGAAGTCTTATCGTCTATGGCGTAGTGGCGCCATGTTTCATCCAGTGTTGTGCCCCGCCGAACTTACTAAGTAAAGATTCAAGCAACCGCATATCAGTAAATTCGCGTAGAGAGCAGCAATTGCTTATATTCCAGTACGCGAAGTTCGTTTTGCGCTGTGGATGAGTGATTGTTGTTTGGGCTTTATGCATTGATCGGTAATTCCCAGAGCGATGACAACGCAGAATCCGTTGATAGTCCGTAATACATCCCACCATGATAGCGTGCAGAAATTTCCGCTTTTCGAAATGCGCAATCAGATTGAACTTTCGAAAGCTAGCAAAATGCATGAAACGTGAAAGCTTTCAAACTCGCATTAGGGCGATAGACCCTCAAGATATACATCAGAGCATTCCTGATTCCCTCTCGTTGCTTCCTTCTGCATTTCGAAAGAGTAAATTACTCGTGCAAGCAGCAATTATCGCTAAAGAATCGGTATATTCAGCTGCGAGACTAATGACGAAAATATCATTCTCATCTGCCACGGCAGGATGGAGGGAGTAGAATCGGCAATTGTTGTTAACATTCGGAATTACGAAATTCCGTGTTCCTTAAGTTCATCGCTCTCAAGCATCAAGTGCCTCAGAGTATACAGGGCGTTGAAACCAATGAGCGTTTACAAGATGTTATTGCTGCACTGATTAGATGTAACCTGCAGTGAAACTACATTGTGGAGGTCGTTCTATAGTGTTCTCCTTTAGAAAACTTTACAGCTGCTTCATGAGGCTGATTCCTTATAGACTTTTCACCTCTTTGGCCAATTGTTCATTACAATCAGAAGTTGCCGAACAATTCTAGGCTGTTATTGGCAGAGCTCCACTTTGAGCAACACGCAATGCATCGCAAGGTTATAAAAGTGAATAAGTGCCAGGATTTTTTTCTACTACAATTCCGGAAGTTAAAGATCCGTAAGAGTAGTGGCTTAAGGCGATGTTTAAGCTATCCAGATCTTCGCAAGCTTCAAATTTCACGCTCCGGAACTTCAAGACTTCAGAGAAATTAATGACCTCTGGTAATCGTGTGATCCCGACCCAACTGCCAGAATCGCAAGCCTTGAGGGAGCATTGAGAAGTCGGTCCATCAGTTCAGAAAACCTGGAAATTACATCGAATCTATCTGCTCTTGAGGATTCAACGATTTTCTGAGAGGTCATAATTAATGTTGGTGCAATTTGAACGCCAGTTTTCTGGCCAAACAACAGAACGGAAGTTTTTCTCCACAACTATACAACTCAAAGGAATTTAGATTGCATTGTTTCTACATCCGTTTTACAAGACAATGCGAATAAAGAAATCCAGAAAAAATTGCTGCTCGCTAGCAATCATTATTTCTTTTCAGCGATTCTTGGGTCCACGAGTGGAGTGCTGAACTGCGAAACTCCATTTTGATTTGTTAATGTCCCTGAGTTTTCTCTCGAATATCGATGTATGCCTCTGTAATCTTCGATTGCAGCCGATTTAAAATTCTGTCTGAGGCAAAAAGCTCTCTGCGTGATTCCTGAGATTCACTCATTAAAGGAAACGTTTTCAATCGTTTTGCGCCACTTCAGTTCAGGCATCAATATATGCAAGAAATCGCCATATACTATCATATTAATCATCACCGTATGTATTCTATGTTCTTTCACATTTTTGTCGGCCTTTGTTCACCGCATTCACCCATGATAAAACTACGACAATATTGCTTTGAGTATTGTAGGAAATTTGGAAAATTTGTGAAAAAAGCGAAAATCGAGTTTGATTTTTCGTCGATTTTTCGCCAATAAGTTACTTCAAACCGAAATATGTTCGCGGCAAACGACTCTAAATCTGTAGCGCACTTTGCATATTGAAAACTTCCACTTCGTTATAGCGAATTTCGAGGCTGATATAGTGAGGCTTGAGAGCATTGGAGATTTGTGCTGAAGAATTCTCGTTAGTGGTCAGAATAGTTTCATTAGAATGTCGCTTTTAGCTTTCCGAGATATGAGCTTTATCTTGCTGCTGCCCAAATATCCGACCAGTAGCCGACGGGAATTTTAGATAAGCTGGGAAGCATGCCGTTATTGTCTCTTTATGGCTTTCCGTCAATCGATGCAGTTAGATGCACAAACTTGAATGTAGCAAGCAAGCATACCAGATCAGCAGAGAGTTGTATACGTCAATGCTTGAGCCCTTCAGTGGAGCTAGCTTGATAGCTGCGCGAAAATAATTAATTATATGCAGGAATTTATCGATATATTGCGAACATAACATTGTTCAAAGCAATCAGGCATTCTTAACGTCGGTTATGAGGGGTTCTCATCACCGTCACTGTTGCAGTGCTTCAAAAATTGTTTGCTTGCCAGAAATTTCGGCACCACATACATACTATCAGTCAAACTTTTTCCACAAGCATATATTGTGTTTATGTCTGCGTAGAATTGTATATTTAAAGACCGAGAGAATGCATCTAACAGTTCGCTAGAAGACACCATAATGTGCTCATCGCATCTCTGGTTTCCGTTAATGTCGTTATATAGTGCCACTTTTGTGAGTGAACCTTTCAAGAGTCCTTCGCAAAAGTTATTATGAAGTGTGCTATGAAAAACTGATGTAGCCCTGTTGGGAAATTTCGCAGCTTGAATTTCAGTGGAATTGAGATTTGTAGGCAAATCAGAACGTTGCTGAATCTGCAATCTGACTGTTGCACTTCTTCTCACAATTTTCAATCAGCCCTTCGCAAAAGTCATCATAGAGTGTCCTATGAAAAATAAATAAATTCCAAAATGCTGATTAGCCCGGTAAAGAAGACTGCCACGAGAGGGGCGACGAGTGTGTTTCGATTACGCCCAATTATGCATGCGAGCTGGAGTGGCGCTCTCTAGTGCCCTTCTCGAATTACGTATCGATGTTTTATTTGCACAACGCTATGACTTAGAAGCTGAAACTGCTAGTGGAGTAGGCGGTCAATTCCGTACTGCTGAACTCAGTCGTCGGGAGCATTTTCTCGAGATTCCCATTTCTCATGCGATATTCATGCCCGCCATTTAAGGCATCCGGAAATATTCTCAAACGAAGATAAAAGACTGTCATATAGTGCAGGGATGATGGTGAGCTTGGTACTCGTCGCACCTATAATTTTCGAAAATTGTCTGTAAGATTGCTGAGTACACCGCATAACAGAATGTTTGAGTTCGTGTGCAGATGCATCTGTGCATTTTTCCGTCTAACCTTTCAACATTGTCGTAGCTATCAACCGGTCTAATTTGTTCTCTTCTGCTTTTCTGGCTCATATAATGTATTTGACGAGACAACGATCGCTGACCAGCGAGAATTCCTTAAGCGCCGGCAATTTTTGCACGGTTCCAATCAAGCGATAGTTCAATCAGATGCCCATCATTTTTGACGGTTCCCATCACAGCACATATTCTTCAACTGAACTGACCATTTATAAACACCGAACGTGTCACTGAACTGACTAAACTACTTAACTGGCTCGTTGCATAATGCCCATAGTGCCGTCTTTTGGGGTTTCCTGCGTTTTCGCCAACTCACGTTTGCAATGTAAATTACAAAATTACGGTGTACGTGCACATGTTTTATGTCTGCTCCTCTGTCTTCTGCAACATTCGAATTTGGGAAACATTTGGGCGAGAGATATGATGGGTGGGTAAAATGCGGGCAATGTTTTTCATTCTGAGTGATCAAGATGAAAACAGTTCTAGGCATTCAATAGCGCGTAAAATTTGTTTTCATTTTATGTCAGCGCAAATTCCACATCGTTCCAGTCCGGTTGCGGAAACCGAACCATCTACTGAACGCCTTTATGGTTAGCAGATCTTTTAAATCTTGTTAGCATTATTGCATCTATTATTGGCTTGCTATAGGTTTATATAGTAATTTCATACTAGCTAGCAATCAATGCAATTGTCTCGCCTAATGAGTAAACGTCGAAGAGAGAGTATTATGCCAACTGTTTCAGCATACTTCCGAACTTATTTTGAAGTTATTAGTTGAGATTTTGCAATTATTTAACAAATTTGAAAAGAAATATAAGGAGTTAATTAATTAAGCGAATCGGAGGATTACGAGTGCCACCAAAAATTCCAATAATTCATAACCTCCATTATAATGAACGAATGCTGATGAAACGTTGTCTAAACAGCTAACTTTCTATAATTCTCTTTGGTGGAATCGTAGTGCACAATCACTTAGAAAAACAAATGAAAAATTGAAGAACTCATGAAACTTTTTCTCCATAAGCAATGGTCATCCTCTCATGGGATGAGTTTTGAGGCGGCTAAGCTAGCCGGAAGATGGAGCCCGTGGTGAGGAACAAGCAAGTTTTTAGGCTGCATATTATCTTTGCCACATTCTTTTTTAGCACACAAGCGCTTTTATATTCGCTATACTACTTAATATATTGATTCATCTCTATTTGCCATGTTCTCTTAGACGAATTCCCTCATAAAATAAGTATAAATGCAAAGTCGAACAGAAATGATTTTCTGCTTCAGTGATATGGCATCATTCGCGAAATGAGGAAAACATGTTATGTTGAGAGCAGTTAATTCACGACATGGCCTCAAAATGTTCAGACAAGCAATCAACTCGTCCAGCCATCAAAAAGTCTGTGGTGGAAATTCATTATTTTTGTAATTTCTTTATCGTCACGTGTAGTTTGGATTCTTGGAAGTCTAGGTAATCTTCGATCGGAGAGAAGCTTAAATCTTTTCCAGAATGTTTGTCATGGAGTCATTTTTCGGTTCATTGGAAAGGAAATGTGGATCTCTCATCTTAATCATCCTGGTACTTCTCAGTTTAACTTAAACTGTAAAGGAGTTGTTTCCATCGACATTCGTTCCCTATGGAAGTGAACGCTTCGCATCTTCTCCTCGGATGATATTCGAAGCTCTGCAAATACTTCATCTGATTGGTTTGCCATGATTGATTGAAAGCAAAGTGCAAATATTAAGCTCACAACGCTGATTGCTGCAAAAACGCGAGCGTTATATTGTTGTCGCAATGGGATTCAGAGTTTTGATTGATACTCACAACGGCATTGGTTTATAGTGATGAGGCTATGTGCAGTTGGAAATGTCATTCTCGATTAGCCTCATATTCCCTCTCGCATCGGCAAAATTTATGTGGCCTCTTGACACATCGACTGTTCGTTGGCGAGACATCCTAAAGATGTTTTCAGCGTCATTCTTTGTGAATATTTGCACAGCTGAAAGCATGCTTTCTGCAGCTTGCTTTTTTAGCTTTGAATCCCTAAAATCAGCTGTGCGATATGTTGGATTTTGCTATTGCAATAAATGCCTTTTATTATGCTTGGTTAGTGGCAGTTCTCTGTGCTTTATGTCTATATTCCTGCAATCATTGAACGATTGACTGCAAATGTTGGTCTTAAGCGGAACAGTTTTCGTGGTCTCTATATTCCTTTCAAAATACCTTCTAATCTCGAGCTCATTTTTAAAGTGGTGTCACCTCCAGCAAATATGCATATGTCATGAGTTGAACGACTTCCTGAAAAAGGAAACCGATGTATTGAACGGTCTGACAAACGATTCTTAATTTGAGTTCTAACAGTATACGAGATTTGATTCGTGGAATGTGGCGAGAAGACGATTGCTTTAGTCAGCTTATACTTCGCTGGTTGTGGCGAACTGATTGAATCGTATTATGTTCAAATACTACTTAATAGAGCAAGTAAAGGTTGGCTTGTCTCTGTAATTTTCTTTTACTCCGCAGATTTAAAATCAAACGCCATTCAAAGTAAATGAAGTGATTTTAACGGTGAAGAGAATAACAACGAAATCAATGTGGAAATGGCCATTCTTTGCAGAGGGGCTTCCTCTTTTCAATAGACTTGATTTTATGGCATTGATGATAGTTTGCAGTTTGATTATATCGGAAATATTTGCTCGATGTCGATGACCGAAAAAGCCTTGCCTTGTTTACGGCAGGCTGAGATGATGAGACGAACATGCTTATTGTCTGCAGTAAATTGGCTAGCTCAGTGCTTTATAGTGGATCCATTAGGTTTAGCTAACATGGCGCTTGATTGCAGTGATTTGCCGCAAATGCGTTGCCTCCCTATTTATGGTGTCACGTCGGGACAATGCGTGAACCGCTTGGCAAAGGCAACAGCACTCATCCCATTTGCGATGGAGGATGTGGATTGCATCGGACAGCTTTCCACATAAATAGCACACTTGTGCTGTTGGATGCAAGTGACACTCTCACATTTTTCATGCAAAGTGACCACGTTGAGCCCTATTAATGGTCACCGTCAAACCAATGCGAGTGCTCATATCGACATTAAGAGGTCGATAGACCTCGTTCATTGCCCTTATTTTGTTTTGTTTACTCGCTTAGCCAGTATATACAACAATTGTTATTGAGATTATTCTATGAATTCATTGAACTATTCTATGTGTTATTGTTACAACTTAGGATTTCGAGAGCATAGCAATAGGGAATAGGAGCATTATATTGAGAGGGACAACTATGAACAGTGTTGTTAGAGAGAAGAAACGATCCTACAATCCTTCTCTATCACATTTAACTTTGTCCCCGTTCTGTGTCCTCTTCCCGTGCTAACTGAAGGTAATTTGAAAGCGTAGGTGTCTTATTTCATTGAGGTTGATCACTCTTCACCTGCTATTAAAGTGCGCAAGAGGCGTTCATACAATCACTTGCGAAATACTTAAAAAGCGCCACCAGATTTTCACTTTTGCTGATTGCGTTTGCGCAAAGAGTGTGGATATAGAAATTTTATATGGATGAATGCAGCAGGAATGATGAGAGAAGAAGAAATGATCTTTTCCTTACGTTTCTGGACATCAAAATAGGGGGGCTTGCAACAACAATGTCAGCTGTTTTTTCTTTTTCTCTTGACACCTACTGGGAATTTCTGCTTTTGTCCTGCTTGATCCCTCTATTTTCAGCGGTCATACAGCACAATCATGGCTGCTCGTTTATCAGATTTGTTCAATCTATCTACGACTGCATCCTCTTACGTCACATATTCCTTTTATCTTTATTATTTAATACATGCGTTTTTTTTTGTGATTCTTAACGAAGATTTTCTAATGGAACATTAGAAGCTGAATATGAAAAAGTTTGTGGAAGTATGTCACCTAATACCTTCTTATCGTCGTTTTTTTCAACCGATCCAACATCCTTCTAAATGCATCACATTTTTCATCATCACTAAATGCTAGTAATGTTCGCAACAAAACGCTCTTTTCTTCTCATCTCTTTTCGCTCGTGAGTGTGATTTTCCCTCAATGTAGTCATATTCTCATAAATTTAATGTTGTAAGGAAATGTTTTTGCTTCAAAACCTGTTTTTCCTCTCACTTCACTCAACTCCTCATCACTTTTCAATAGATTTGACATTTTATTCGGATCCTATGAGTAGTAGTTCAGCCGATCGTTTCAAGAAGAAGTGTCACTTCAAATAGCTGTTGAAATATTTGCGTTTTAGCTTTCTTCAACGAACACATCATAGACTTTATTCCGCTCTCTCAACGTCTCTTGAGAATGAGTTTCTTTCATATTATTCTGAAGAGCGGAAGCATTTTACACCCTTTGCAACATGAGTACATAGTCGTTGGTTTTTAATGCACCAACCGAAACATCATGTTGAAATATTTCAAACAGGTTCCCCACATGGAACGTAGTTTTGATAATTTGTTTATTTCTGCTTTTTGTTGNTCTGCTAAATGATTTGTAATCATTCACAACGCTTTTTGTTGCTCCTCAAAAATTTTCGACTTTATTCAATGATCTTATTTGTGCAATTTCTAAAAGTTGTTTAAACGGAACGTTCACTTATTTAGCAAACCAGAGAAAACGCAACGTTTTTCAGCAGAACTCGAATAACTCGCATATTTCCTTGCTATTTTTAAACTTTCAGAATGCATCTTCATGCTGAATTTTTAGTGAAAATTTTTTGACGCAATCATCCAACTTCAGCCACGAAAGAAATAAACCCACCAGAAAATACGAATCGGCACTCTATGCGATTTCCGAACCTTACTCATCACATAAACAAATTGTCAACAAATCGCAGAATGCTGGTCACTCATTCCCATTTGACGAGTACAACTGCTCATAGAAATTTCGCATGCGAGATTCATTCGATATGTCTTTTCACGTTTCTAATTATGAGAGGCAGAATGCTTGCAATGGCTTTAATACGCCGGTTTATATGACTAAAGTTTCACTGTGCACCAATGTCAAGGTGGAATCATCTGAAGTTAAAGGCGAGAGTTTTAATGGATATATCCTTTGTCATAGGTTCACTCCTATATCACTTTTCACGTACTATCTTATCTTCGAAATAAGCCATGAGGTATTCAGAGGTATCTGAATGCTGCAGTGCATTTTGCATGCACTAGAAATGCGATTATTGCTGGGTCGGATTACATCTTGCAGCTGGACGGGTGTCATAGCATTTAGAAGGAGGTGAGTAATTTTCTATATTTTTTATATGGGAACAATTTGTTCGCAATAAAGATGCAATAAACTCATAATTAATTGTTCTTTGGCTATATGATATCGGTACGAATGATCAGCGAGATTCAAAAATGCTTATCTTGTGCGATCATCTCAAATTTTGAATGTTGCTTTGATTGCCATATGATAGTGAATATGAGGACTAAGGGGGAGTGGGGATGTAGGATGGAGGTGGGAGGAGTGCGAGGGGGGATTTCTAATGACGTTTTCTTTACCACAGCGTTACAATATTTGAAATTGTGTTGCCGTGTTCAAGTTTTTGATAAGCCTATTGCACTATCGAATGATTCGGTTTTGCATTTTTTTGCTCTTTCGACACATTCTGACAGAATGCTAACGCGTCATGCATACATTCGTTGCGTTTGCTTATACATCCATCCATCATTTTCGTTTTGCTTACATTCACATTACTTCTAATGAGATTTTATTCTAGTTGATTGGCTACATCGAAAAGAGTGCACCTCATTAGTTAAGTCTCTTGACTCGTTGAAATTTCTCGATTTCACTCGTCGACGCGAACCTTCGTCCTATTCCAATCTCATCTCGTTATGGAATCACTAGCCTAGAAGAAGATCTCGTTATTGAATCTAGATTCCTACTGACAAAACGAGGAGCGAAGTAATCTGAGAAGCTATCTATGTAACAGGGATATTGAAATTTGAGTATTTCTATTTGTGAGGGGTTTTCATTTTTTAATGTCTTGTTCTGAACGTTAAAATTTTGTGAGTGAAAAGCCTGCAAACATTAACAATCGCTACGAATAAACATAATAATAGCCATGACAATAATGAAAAATAGATGGTGACAAGCAGAATATAAGCGAATCATTATGCGGCAATTATTGGAACTGTCAGTCAAGAGGGCGTACGCAAACGTTGCTTACTGTTAGCCAACATCCTTCTCGCTTTCTGGTTGGGATACCGTTGGCTATGCTTTCTGTCGTGTATGAACGCTATGCTCTTAGGCATAATGTATTAATATGCGTACACGCAAAATGTTTCATTCTGTTGCGAATTTAAACCTCTAGGCAATCTAATTCTGCTCTTGTTGCCCATTGGCATCGCTGGCATGCCAATTAGGCTTCGACTCATCGTTGCGCTTTACTTATCTTGTAATGTACTTTATGCCACATATTCAAGACACTGCTTCGAAATGGAAGCTCATTTGTATTCCCAACGCATTGATACCAAATTATTTGCTGGCGATGGAAAGTTTCGTGAAAGAGCTATTATATATATATATATATATATATATATATACATATATATATATATATATATGTAATATATATGTATGGTGTATCGTTTCATCCATCATAACTCTGCAAGTCTAGTCATAGCAAGCAAGCAGTTTAGGGATCTATGTTTTATGAACCAATTCCCAGAACAAGGGAATGATAGAATCCATATCATCTATTTATAGATCGGGTACTTATATCATCCGATTATGACATGATCTCTTTCTTTATTCTTCTCGTTATTTCTTTT
>JAARMF010002209.1:0-10357 GCA_022844705.1 Toxascaris leonina
TATACGCACATATGTGACATCATGTAAAGACGCCGAAAGCATTTTATATGCATAAGCATATGCACATATATGGACTGTTGGATTTGTGTCTTCTTCTTTACGGGAATTCGTCATTTGTAAGCAATAATATATGTTATTTGATCGCTTGCAGGCAAATCTATATGAAAGCCCCCGTTGTACGGCGAGGGGAAATGAGGATCGCCCTCTTCAAATGCGCAGCTACCTTCGAAAGGAGTCATGTCCTTAAACACTTGCATGGGCACGCAGGAATCCTCGTTGTACCAAACGTCGGAAACCTCGCTGCACCGCGCGGCTCAGTACCTGTTGGCTGTAGCAGTTACAACACATGACATCGACTCCATCAACTTTATCCATGATGGAGCTCCAATATCATTCGATGAGTTCTGGGCAGATGCTTTCGTTAAAAATTAGTCGAAAAGGGTACATAAAAGCGAAACTTTCTGAATGCTACGTGAACCACACAGCAGCTGAGAGCAGCAATACAAGAGGCATATAAGAAAATTGTTGAAATGATCGTGCGATTCCAAGCGGGTCATCTCGAAAAGAAGTGAGTAATGGTATGTTTCTCTAAAAGACTGAAAGGTCAAACATAGGTTCCAAGTATAGGACAAACCGATTAGAAAACCCACTTCAAAATCGAATATACCTCAAAGGTGTGCTCTTTTCGAGGCACCGTAAGAAATTCATGACTTGGCAAAAAGGACTTGCGCCCAAATGGAGATAACAATCTCCTCTACGAAAAAGCGCAAAAAGAGTCGCCGAATGTTTGAGTTGAGGAAGTTGTAATCGAAAAAATTTGCAACTATGCAGCCGTAGTGAGGGAGCGACATTCTACACATCGAGCAATTTAGATAAGCGCTTTTTCCGTTGTTTCTTTTGCGACACTATGAAGATGGGAAGTTAGGGAAATGGTAAAACAGCAGTGAAACGAGTAATGGNAAGTTACGGAAATGGTAAAACAGCAGTGAAACGAGTAATGGTTCGGTCCACTTTTAATGCTTCTCATCGCTGAATTCTTCAACGTTGTTTTCGAGGTATTCAACTATTCTGAAATGCTTCAAATTCGAATAGCCGGAAGTGATGCGTTTAAATTTGTGACGGATCCTTAATTTGGAGCAGTATGAACTCTTCGATTCTGCTATGACTTCCCGAGCTGGGCAAGCTGATAAAGGACGCACGCATCTGAGCTGCTGAATTCAGCTTTTTGCAATAAGGCATTCCCCATTGACATTTCGATTTTATTGACAAGAAATTTGAAATCCCGAGATGTGGACCATCTCTTTTCTTATTGAATCTGGAATCTTGTTCACTGTGATCATTCATTACATTAAATAACAGGAGTCGATCGAATACGTCGAAATGCAACATTAATGGATCCATCGAATCTCTTAGTGCCGTGTTCGATTGATGTATCGCTGATTTGCCGTCAATAGCGATTCGTGAGTTTAATCGTGTTCTCATCTTAGAAGATGTATGCGCATTCCCAGCAAGATCCTCCAAAAAATTTTCAGTAAGGGGGATCCTGATCAACTTCTTTCACGAACCAATTCGCTGCCGCCGCTGCAGCTGAAGCGCTCCTTTGCGAATACATTTCTCTGCAGTCCTTATTCCTTATTGCAGATAAGATTTGTCCTAAGTTATCGCAGTCGATCCTCTTCACTTAATTTTGCACGCGAGAAAGCTGTATTTGCACGCGATTGTTGTAAATGGCAGTGAATTATTGCATTTCTTTCCTCTTTCGACTGATACAGATATGTAAAGAAATATTTGTTGTGAATGAAATGTAGGCATTTTTCTCGCTCCTCCTCCAAATTCTTATTGCTCGAACGGTTTGGGAGGCATAACATTTTCGTGGTGCAACCAACTTCTAAATTCAAGCAGCTGGAGATTATAGTCACGGTTGGGACACCTTCTGGCAGGAGAACTTATTGCAGATTGCGTGCGGAATGCGAAGCATTGTCAAAGATATATAAAATGATGTGAAGCGAGAAATGCAAAACTCTCACTGGCAGTGCAAATTCGTTTTATAAATGTGTTGCGCCATCGGCAAGCATATAGCATCGAATTAAAAACTAGGCTACCATCGACTGTGTTATAGGATAGCACAAGTGCAACGATGAAGTAAGCATAGAAAAAGTCGACTCATCGGGCCCTTTGTTGTGGAATTGACTGGAAAAGCAGAATGTTAGTCTGTGAGCTTTTCTATTGATTCGCATGATTCTTCTTAAACCAGCATTAATGACACTAGTTATAGTGTAATCACGCATACTTACGTGCCCACGCCCATATGCTTGTTTAATAGCTGCAGTTTGGAACATCGTGAACACAGGACGAGGAAATCTGACTCTCAAGAGTGGTGACCATTCTCCAGAATCGAGAGACGCATCGTGAGCTCCAGTGATTCCGGAGTTGACATCACTGAACAGACACGCGCGAACGCACCCAGCCACAAACGTACATATGCCCACACGCACGTGCGCATAGATGTGCACGCAAATGCACGAACGCTGGTACACGTGCTCGCACGCAAGCATTTACGCCTCACATGCGAATGCACACACGTACTCAGGAAGCGCAAGGTGCAGGAGCCCACATTGTGCTAGCTCCTCTAGCGTGTCTCAGAAGCAATTGTGAACCGTTATTATGCGTTGACTTATTGCTTGTCGAGATTTCCAGCGAGTGGTGGTCTAGCTATTTGAAATAGAAGCAAGTGATGTCATACCAGGCTATGGCTCGCACGTTTGATAAGTTTTGATACGAAAAACATGGAATGTGGATCAGTTTGGAAGCTTTCGTTACCACATTCCAAAGCCTTGAAAAGCTTTCCTTCTTAGGTGCACTGTTCCAGACCAATGACCCTAACAGTTGCCGGTGTGTGCAAGCTGGCGAGCTTAGAGATATCATGGAACTGCTGTGTTTTCGCGCTGCTTTCGCGGACGGGTACAAGTGCGAACATTCTGCGCGACAAGGCTCTCATACGTAGACGCCATTCGGAAATTCAGTGAAACTACTGCAACCACATATCTCACAAAAAATCACCTCCATAATGGGCCATGACGAATGGTCATCGCGTTCCTGTAGAGAGCGGTTCACCTCGACTCCACTAGCACTTTCAGAACTTCTGAAAAGCCAATACGACAAGTCGCAGCTTCAAGTCGAGACAAAGATAATTTCGAATCCGTGACGTTTCGCTCACAAGGAAGAGTTGGTCGGAAATGCATTCTTTTCGTGAGGTGAAGAACCGTTCCTCCCACGCGAACCGACCGTCTACTGTTTTTACCAGCTGACATGTCTATCTGTTCCCAAAACTGTGACTGCTTCAAAGCTGATGGGTTCAGCCACAGCTCACCCCTACGCAGGAGCCATAGTAATGAGGCATGAGCTCGGTGCCGCGGCACTCGGCAGTGATGTCGTTGAACTAGAATTCATTTTCCTTTTCGTATTGTGGTGGTACTCATATATTCAGGACAATAGTTCACAAAGTATAGCGCAAAAAACAAACTAGAAGTGTAGTGGAAACCGATTTTTGACGGACGAGACAAACGCAATGTTCCACCAATTTTCTGAGTGACGAGAACGTCGTGTCACTAACCAATTGCGTCCATGACTGAAGTATAGTTCCGTTATTTCTGAATCCGGAGGCTCCCAACATGTTTCCATCCACTGACGTTTGAAACGAATGATTTACGTGAAGGTGCGGAGGCGATCCCTGCGTTTCAGACCTTCGAAAGCGTCGATGAGTCCACCAGATCATTCAATGGTTATCTCATTGTTTTGTCATTACTTTGCCCTGAACCACATGTTTCCATTGTCCTTTTTTAAATCGTTGTGCTGATCTCGTGTAGGGAAAAAACTGAGATGCGCACAATTCGTGGAAATTCTCGGGGCGCTTGCGATTTTCCCAATTCAAGTCAATAGACATTACATAGCGATAGTTCTAGAGTGAAGCATCTATAATCAGTTGGCATTACGAAAACAATGGTAAACTTACCAGCTGAAATGGTGAAGAATGGAATTCGACTGAGACGAAATAGGTAATTTCAAATAGTATTGCTTCGTAAAGGATTCCTGAAAGGAGCTGCATGCCTCATGAGGAGGAGAGGGCGTCAGGAGACGGTTTGAATTTGATGAATGCGTAGAAGAGTGAAGTGACTGGTTGTGCTCTTGAAGAATTCCAAGAAAATATATCCATCAGAAGAATTTTTCATACAAAGCCGGGCGCCAATTTCACAGTGCATGCTGCGTTGGTTGGAAGCGTTTCTTTTACACCGTTGAGCGCTGCATTCGCCTTAAGGGCGATCTTGGGCGAGCACTTTCTCCTCCTAGCTGGGGAAACGCCTCGCTTACTTCATGGAAATGCCAGCTTTGCCAGCTTCAAGATTGCTAGATGATTTCTTTGTTACGAGAGTTTGAAATAGCAAGGAAATCAGAAATTTATTGACTTCTGGAAATTTGGAAGCCATTTTTCTCACTAACTGTACATTGAAAACAGCAAAGAGCTGGAAGAATCTGCACAATCCATAGGCTGGTTGTTTGCCCATTTTTATGAGTGAAACCTTGAAGATGTGCGTATGAGCGTGTGACGGTGGAGCTAGCATATGTCTCCTTCTGCGGAAATGAAAGAAATGTTCAAAAGAAACAAAACATGGTTGATTTCATCTTGCCAAACCTGAAGCTTATTTATGCTTTTATGGGAAGAGCATTTTTAATGGTCTTTTATTACTGCCTTCATTTGTATTATTGTTTCTTGTTCTTTATTACTCTCTATCTAATTTTGCAAATTGTATCTTTAATGTAACGTTTGGGACACATGAGCTATATACTTGTTAGTGCGTTTCACCACAGCTGATTATTCGAAATATCTAAAATTGTGAGCAAGCAGCATAATAATTTATGATCATATTGCTCATCACTTGAATTATTCATTGCTTTAGGTGTTTTTATTCTTTGTTACTCAAATCAGTAATCTTTGCTGCTGAAGTGATTTATTGAACTTTTCTGAAAGAAATTTAATTGTCCGCCTCACATTTCTTTCAAGAGAAGAAACACGAACAAGAAGCGACTGCTCACTTCTGAAATACTTTTGAAAATCATCAATGAACATATAACTCATTTACGAAACGGTCCATCCTAAAGAGCCTGCAGAAAGCCTCTTTCCCTCTGGCAGGAAACCCCCTTCCTTCTGATCGATCGAATGGAGGAGGGTGATCAGTTTACGCAGTGTTTGCGCGACTGTGCGTGTTAATGTTACTGTAAAAGAAATAGTGTATAGGAAGTCTTTTGGCTCATCTCCAATCAGTCGCACTTTTTTGTTGGGTGATGCATTTGTTTATTCTTCAACTCTGTGGTGGCATATTGATTGGCTGGAATTCGTTTGTTCAAACCTGCTCATTAGCTGTTTAACACTTTCCAATTCGACATATTGTTAGCGCCCTGCATTAATTCTATGTTTGCAGCTAGAAGCAAATTGCTTTTCGAATGCTAGTCGTCTGCATTGAATAGTGCAGTGGTGGCTATAGAACTAACCGTTTTGGAGTGCACGAAAGAGCGTCAAACATGTGCATGTAAGATACGTTCAAATGATCCTTCTCAGCAATTCTACTTCGTCAGCACCTGCATTCATTGTGTCTTCGATGCAGATAATAATGATTTCTTAGCAATGTTGTTTCTAGATCCTACTTTTATTGCTTCTGCAGTGATCATACTATCGTCTTTAACGTTTCAGACACCTCTGATTTATTATGGGAGTGAGCGAAGAATGCAGATTCTTTTGCTAGCCTTGAAAACAAAAGCACATCGCTGTCATTGAAGACTGCTGCGTATTGTTTCTTTGCAGGACAAATAGGTCACTTCCTCGAAGCAAAATGCCATCTAACTTTACAAATAGAATTTTGGCTTGATTGTGCATTAGCTAAGCTCATTGCCTCACCATCATGCGAATACATAGCTCAGTAGTCGAAACTCACTATTGGCTTTCTCATTTTACTGCGCTACTCCGCGAAGCATTCTTCTCAGCTTAACATCAATGAAATTTCAACAGCTCATTAGACCATCGTTCAACGTATGTGGCTTGTAACATAATGTGATATGAAGCTACTGTGATTGCGTCGAATGCTGCTATCCCCACCTGAATGTTTTTGCTCAAATTTGCGATGAATAAATTCAACGAGACTTTAACTCTATGACGAGCGATTCTTTTGTGAACTTTGCTGGAATATTGTGCAAACAAACGAATAGGTAGGCAAACATCGTATCCATTGTGACATTCGGCTATTCAGATGATACAAACACATAAGCTTTTCACATTGGCAATTGAAACGTTTTATTGTACGTATATTTCGACGTGAGTCTGAAAAGTGAGTACTTTCTTCGAGGTGAAGACACTATGAAAAGGTCATGAGGTTTTTTTTGTAGAGTGTGACGTTCGTTATCGGTATGGCGCTTCATGTAACGAAGATGCGAATCTCAGTGAGATTGCTATAGAAACATTCGAATCATATGTTAGTTCATTTAATGGAAGCATTTGTGAATAAATTATGACTGACTACTATTACAAATACTTATTGCACGATAAATTTACGTATCGCGCTTTAACTCAAATTTACAAAGAAAATACATCTCAGAAATGGAACGATTACCATCTGAAATATGTTGATTGCGAAATGGTAGACAAGATAAACAACAAATGAAAAAAACATCAAATGAAGTGATAGGGTATAATAGATGGCGGTCGCATTTGGGGACAAGCAAAAACTTGAGCCTTCGAACGCCGAAACGTGTTCAGCATTCCTTTTTTTTCGATCATCATTTTGATAGGTTCAAACAGCGTGACTGCCATTCGACTATTTATATAAACACTAAAAATTTTGCGCCAAAATTTTGATACGGGCAAGTGAAGTTCACTACGACTTATTGAATGACCAATAACCTCGACATGTTTGACAAAATGAAACGCACGAATTGTGTCATTGAGCATTGTTTGATCAGCCGATAGAGATGACCACGCCGTCAATCTACCGCAGACTAGAAACCATTCCGTTGGCACCATTTCTCATAAAGTATAAACACTGCACCTGCAGCTGAAAATGGATATTGGTGTCACGAGACCCCATTTAGTGGATATTTCACAACACCTATGTCGAGAATGTATGTCAATATCAATTTCAAAAGACGTCAAATATCTCCAAAGTAAGACTCGTGGAGCATCTTAAAGATTAATCTTGTAGCGGAATAAAGAAAAATATGACGTGAGTTGTTCTTGAAAGTGCTAAAGAAAATAAAATGGCACAGCCAAAAAGCACAATTTATGGTTGTGTTTGCTTCCACAGTAACTGGCTGCCACCAATATTTACAAACGACGCCAGCTTTTCCTCGCCCAAATAAGATGCGGTCGGATACGGTGAGGCAATTAACCACTATCTGCCAATCAGTTTCATTCATTTTTTTGGCAAACATGCTGAGGTCTATGGGACAAAGCAACGAGAGAAAAGGGGAGGGGCTCTTCCACAAGTGCCTTGGCGACAGCAGTAGCGCCTACGATACTAATGTTTTTCACCGTCCTTGCGGCAAGTGATGACTACCTCTCGGACGCATCTGACCACCATATTGCGCTTCGCCTATAATACGTCATTCTTCCTGGGAAAATACCAAACACAAGGAAGCCATAGTATACGTTTTGGCTCCAATGACAGCGATGAAATGCATATGCCATTTCAGTTGGATAGTCGGCTCGAAATCGATTTGGAAGACCATATATTTCGGGCCGACCACCATTAACATGCGATCGACAACGAATAGTGGAACTTAATGGAAAAAGCATGAAGAAAATCAGGATTGCGCAACAACTCGGAATAACGCATAGTTAAAGTACAGCTGAGTCCCTTCAACAGGTCGTGCTATGAGCGAAACAACAGGTCACGCTGAATGATTCCACTCACTTTCGATCCTTTCATACAACCATTACATTTCCTCCATACTCACATGTCTCCATCATATGACATCACTTCCACCTCCCGCCACTTTAATCCCACTAAATCTTGCACTTGCTAGAAGCAATGAGGGCGAATCCGTAACAACTATGCGATGAACGGCTTTATTCGCGAAAAGAGGAAATGTGAATGCCGCCAAAAGAAAATAGCAGTCAAATTCAAATTGGCGTCGTCGTTTGTAGCACTCTTCCCATATCATTTGCTTTCATCTGCTACCGGTCGATTGCGGTCTGAAATGCAAATGACCGCACTTGTCCGAGCCTTCTCCCACAGCCGGTTGCCTCATGTCCAACATGAGCTGCGCTTATCGACCACCTTTGCTTCCATTCGATTTCCAATTGATGCTGATATTTGAATTTGTTTGCCTTCCCTGTTGACTTTCACGTTGGGTGTGTGGTTTTTTGCTTATGCAAGTGGAAGGACGAACATTGAGCAATGCAGAGGGAAGCATAAAATTGTGTTGCAAGCGATCAACTCCACTTTATCGTATTCTGATTCCTGATCGGCTGCTCTTTGAAGGAAATCGTTGTTGTTTTTTCTGAAGTTCCTTGCACGAGTATCTTCATTCGTGTAGTCGATGATGCATTGGCAATCCGATCCGTCTCGATTTGTCAGAAAGCCGTTTATCAGTCACTATGTTAAAATGGATTTCCCAACGTATTTTCGTGCATCCATTTTCCTCACGATTGTTTTCCATTCGCAACCAAATAACCTGAACGCATTAACTACCTTTCTACTTTTCAAGGCATATAAAAAGTTGGTGAATCGGCACAAATTATACCATCTGAAAATTGTCAGTAGAATGGTGTAATATTATTTCTTGTTCTGTCATTGTGATTGACGGTATAATATCCAATAATGAGTGCAATAGACGAAGTTTCTGTTCGTTCTATATAGCTGTTATAAATCTGAGTTTGGTGACGTGATACTTGAATATCGGAAACCAAACCCATCGATAGGTCTTTACACCGACACTCTGACTTATGCAAGGATATGAATGAATTGCATCAGAATATGAATGAAACAACTCATAATTCCTGTAGAGTGCATATTTTTAGGTGCTTTTGTTCGTTCCGATATAGCTCCCTTTGAGCTTCCTCACACAACACAGTATTAGATACTGGAGAAGTTGTCGATGAGAAGAGAAGATTTGAATGCCTCAGCGGTGCTTTTTTTAGTGGTTTCATCGTTATATGCACGAAATTGTCAGTAGCTTATAGGGAATCAACATTACGAATGCAAAGGAAATATATCGATGAGATAGAAGTTAGAGATATTTAAAAGGATGCGAAACGCATAAGACTAGTGGAAATTCGTCTTATTGTCTAAAGAAATAGCCCTAGGGAATGATGCAGAACTTTCAAGCCAAAATATATCAGTAATAAACGAAACATGGGAGATGAAAGGCAAATCAATTCTTTTCAGCGGTGCACATTGAAAATCATACGTCCTTATATAGCGAGCGATCAGCGTGAAAACAGTGTTCAACGCATTCGCATAAGGGAAACAAAACGCTTCTTTGTGCTATCGTTGCGCTGATTTGCATTCCTCAGGATGCAACCTTTGTTCTGGAACTTGGATGCATCGCCTCATTCCAGTCAGACATCTTAACTTGTACCTCCTTACTGACCGTTTCGAATCTTTCGCGTGAAAAGTTAGAGTAGAAAACTGTACTCAAACCATTTCGAAATTTCCGGCTGTGATAACAACAGCTACGCTTATTAAAATCATGCCACGGTTGGGCGTGATATTTACTGAAGAAACTGATATTCCACTCTCTACAAAGCATTATTCATGTCCCTTGATTGTCATCCAAGCAAGTTCCATTTTGCACTCAGCAAAATGCAACACTTTCTATAGGTTGCGTTGTGCTTATGCGGTCTGCGCCGAATCTTAAATGCGGCCACTCTGTTACGACGACAAGGAACGTTTATATGCGCGGATTTATCGCAGATGTGAAGGTTTATTTATTTTCACGGTTGGCCTTCGGCATTCGACGGGTGATGGTTCGTCACAAGTGGGTTGCGCTTGATGAGACAGAAGCGCCACAGACCCGTCGCCTCTCAGCATCGTCGCATATGCAAACATTCCATACCTTGTAATGATATTCCAGTGAGATGTTTCAGCCTCTTGCAGTATTATATCGCACTCTGCTTGCATCAGTGATTTGCGTTATTGCTACGTTTGATTTTGCTCTCTGCAGTTCTTTTATACCGTGCTGCGTTGAGGACATTTCATGTTTATTTCAACAGCAGTTCTGCGATGTATTCTTCAAATATTTTGCAAACTTTTAAACTATTTCATCCGGTCTCTTCTCAGCATTGTGCTTATTTAATATACGCAGATAG
>JAARMF010002211.1:0-25758 GCA_022844705.1 Toxascaris leonina
GTTCCTAAAATTGTTTATTTCTATTGAATACATTTCGTCACGCATGATTGCGGCACTCTTTTTTTCACTTCAGCAAATAACGAAAACAAAACAAATAGAGAAACATATCAGTTGAGGTGATGCGATTTGTGCTTTTGCTTCTCGCTTCCCTCATCAACCGAATTTCACGAGTGGTCAAATAAAGAAGAAATGTGCAGAAAAAAAAAGCGGAAAGAACATAAATCATTCTTGATGTGATCTGATCGTCTCGTGTATCTTGTAAAAATGGATTTGTTTCTTTTTTCTGCCACCCAACTGATGAAAATGCGGATTCATCAGCTGTAAGAAAAAAATGCGTTTTTTTTTTCACCTTCAAATGTCTCCGGAGCTGAACAATTTTTATTTTATATCTCTGACGTTGGTGATTCTCAAGCGGAAATCGACGAACAATCAAAAAAGCATACACAAAGAAATGACATCCACATAAAAATCTCTAAAAAGTCCGTTAAAATGCATTCGTCATTCTTAGAAGGTCACAGAGGTCACGATTTTCCGGCGATTGAAAAAGCTTTTCGATCTGAGGTGATAATCGAATAAAGCATGAATAAGAAGCACTGATTAGATGCTTCATCACGTACGCTTTCCGCTCAGTGAAATGTTAGCCTCGTGAATGGCTTGAAATCTTTGCTCTACTTGCGCAACGGTTAAACACTCTCAAAACTCTGGCCACATCCGACACTGATCGAAGGGTTTATCACATCGCTGTCCGCATTGAAGAAATTCGTTATGTGGAATGATTGTGCTGTTCGCTAATGCTTATATTTCCTGGTGACTAGGCCAATATATAAATCTCAAGAAAAATAACAAGCAATAAACTGCTCTCCAGTTGATCATTCGATTTATGCAATCAAAATGCATTCATTATATAGGCATTTTTCAATTTCTCATGCAATTTTCCGACATTATTCTTTCCTCTAAGCATATTCGATCGTATTGATGTCCCTTCTATTCGTAGTTTAGTTGCTCCCTGAGAGAAGCTGAGATATTACCTTATGTCCATGGTTGTTTTAGCGTAAAACTTAGCAAGACCGCAGTATAGAAGTTTGCTTGGCACATTTCCAAGTGATATCTTTGCAAAAGAGGCTTCTGCCTGCCTCTGCTGATTGAACCTTCTGGAAGCACTGAACATCTTGATATTCTACGCTTCAATCCGGGAATTTGAATTTTCATCACCTGAAGGTTGCGTTGACAGAGGTTGAAAGCTGTTTGCGGCTTAGCTGTAGTCACCACGGATCAATTTTAGGCATGGACGGGTATGGCTAGGTCAAAGATGGCTATGGCTAGGTCGAAGATGGAATGTCGAGGAGGCTGTATTTTACAAATAGATCAGTCATTTAGAACAATTTGAGCAAATCCCCTGTCGAATATTTTGAGCTGCTCAAATTCAAACGATTCAAATTCTCCAATTTATGCAGAAATAAATTTAATATGCGATCGGTATATGAAGTTTGACCATTGGAGATTGGTGGTCGATCGAGATTGAAAGCAGTAGAGGCTCTTATTTTAGTGTGTAAAATGATTGAAATCTACTTGACTAACATAATCCACACAACCTTTATTCGCAGCCATGCTAACACTTCAATGTAAATAACGCAAAACGATGAGAATTGCGTACAAGACGAGACTCTTGATGCACATTACAATTATAAACTTTTGTTAAAATTTCGCTTAAATTAGTTGAACGGATGACAGATGAATATACAGACGTATATACCTAGAGATGGGTATGATTGTCTCTCAACGCTTATGATGTAGTGGAAAAATGGCATTTTGCTAGTGGTGCGAAGTACTTTTGCTTGAATCGCCATCTTACGTACTCTAAAAAAATTTCAGGACTCGATTTCGAAGACAGTTGGATCTTGTCTTCAGTGACCCAGGTGGTGGACCTATGAGGCTGACTGGATTTGGATGGGATGGAAAAATATTCGATCCTAGCATGAATTCTGGATCCTATACGCCTAAAGCTGACGTTGTGCAATTGAATATCTGAGAGAAGTGTAGTACGAATACACTAACTCAGTGCTTTAATTCAATGATTGTTGATATATAGATTGTGTAGAATTGATAAACATATATCGACGGAACAATCCGAATGATATGATTGTATTATTGATGAATAACTGAGTAGTGTATATTGTGATATTTAAAGATTTTAATGCGATTATAAAAAAAATATCTCTTATTTTCTGATAAATAATATAAAGCCAATAGATTTGACGACATCCACAAGAAAGCAATTGTCAAAGAAGATGATTATTAATAAAGAGGTCTTATAGTTCACATATTTTAATTATCGCTAAATTTCACTTCAATGACATGGAAATTTTTAAAGCTTAGACTTGTTCGGATAGGAATTATTTGCTATTTTCGATACTCCGAATTCGATCACAATTTGGCGGAAAATCAGCAAAGGCGCAATTAGAGGATCATCTTCACGCATTGGACGATGATTTTGATTGGTTTCTAGGTGAAGTCGGTCATAGAATCTTTTTGTTATTCGTTCGAAACAAATATTTGTGCACATAGTAATTCAGGAAAACAACGAAAAAATACACTATCTGAGGGCATATCAATACAAGAAACGGAGCAGAACTCGTTTTCTATTAAGCGAGNTTATCTGAGGGCACATCAATATAAGAAACGGAGCAGAACTCGTTTTCTATTAAGCGAGAATTTTAACGGTACTCTTCCGAACGATGAGAGCATCTATCAGAAAAAAATAAACCTGATGGACAAGCATGGTGTCCGAAAAGTAAACGTTGCTACTTGATGATCTATGAGATAAGGAGGGTAGTGAGTTGGATATAAGTTAACATCGTTCTATGGTGCTCCTACTCTTAACTTACTACGTAAAGTTGAAAAACACACTTGATAAATGTTTAACTCTCAGAAATTTTGGCAGAAATAAACCAGCCCCCCCTCCCTTCAATCCCATCTCCAAGTTTGCAAACTCCTTGTGTATTGTTTCCTATGAATTCAAATGACGAGAAAAATCAGATTTTTGACGTGTCATTGGTACTCTATGCAGTACGTTTAGAGTGCAAACGCGGAACCTTGCGCTTAGACACTTCCTTAGCTATGGGCCAGACAACTCACAAGATCATTCATCAGATGCCCACAGAGCTTTAATGAACTATCATGATTATAAACAATTAGAGTATATTCGACGTACTAATTGAATCACTCATAAGTATTACGCAGTAAATTGAGCTGATTTTGAAAAGGGTTGAAGATGCTTACGAAGGAGACTTTTGTGTCGACATTCACAAGACCACACAATATGATTGATAAATGATAGAGAACTGGGGACTGGGGATGCGGTTATAATTCAATAGACCCGCAGCACCTAATGTTCTTTTCTGTGCAAAATACTAGTCGAGTGGCACAAAAGCGCAATCTGCTCCCTCGTATAAATCACGCAGCTTCTTAATCACAATTGAAGCAGCTCAAACCATCGAATCAACTGAATCTAGTTAAATAAAGGCGCTTTACGAATCATCACTGGGCTTTTCAGCTTTTGGTTCATAGCTGCGAACTGAATTTTTCCGATACACAGCCACACTTAGATGTGGAATCGAATTAATGCTGGAAAATTAACGATGCATTTGCCAGCTTCACCTGAGACCTAAGCCGTAAATGTTCGAGCTTATCTTGATTTTATACTGAGCCCTTCACGAACAGGGGGCGGGGGCTTCAATGAAGCTTCAATGAAAAGGTGTACATCGGTATTATTTTCACAGTTTTCTATGTATTTGTATTGACGCAAGTTCATTCAAAGTCCACATCATGTCCTCGCAGCGTTTGCGGCAGCGAATTTCAGTATCGCACGCTCGACACAGCTGTTCGCCAAACAGTTTCAAAAACGTCGCTTGCGCAGTTCCTACTCAGCTGAAGTATGACGCCTCTTCGTTGCAACGGAACCTTTGTATGCTCACGTAGGCTATTGAGAGCATTATTCTCGACCTCCCAGGTTTCATTGTTTCAAAAGCGGTATAAGTGGTAGGCGACATCGGAAGGTTGAGGGATATTCAGCTTCAGCTCTAGGGAGACAGACAATTCAGGCTGCGAGATGCGCAAGCGGACAGCTGATCGCTAATCACTCTAAGTTTCGGAAAAAATTCGCAACTTATTGACTATGGCCTCCTAAGCACGCAGACGACTGTGAGATCATCACCAAAGTGATCCTCTTCGATTCTGCCTCTTTTCAGAATTTCAGAATTGGTTTTATTCAGCAGTCATAGATGAAGGCTGCTCTAATGCCTACCATCCAGTTTATTATCTGCAACCCGAACTATGAGATCTGCGCCACAAGAATCGTCATTAAAGAGATATTTATTGCAAGTGGAATATTTCGCACTAATAAATTTGATCATTGCAATGAAAAGAAACAATCAACAAAATATTTTAAGAGAAATTGAGCGAAATTCATTTAGGAATTGCTGCAGAGGCAACGATCAAAGAATGTGATGTCCTATATTTCCACGCATTTCCTAGTCGCTCCTGGAGAAGCATAGCATAGATGTGGAAGCATAGTGATGGCCAATTAGCATTGTTTCCTGCAGGATGTGATATACTGATTGCGATCGGAGAATCACAAAAATGTTTCTAACCTCTCCTGAAGCCTCCATTAGCATTCGATGACAATATAGTAGTGCGACAATTTTTTGAAATATTTTGTTGACGAAGTGATTTCACAAGTCACAAATCTATCAGAGAGATTTCACTCGATTTCAACTCTGACAATTTCCGAAAAGGCATTATAATCAATGAGCTGATTGCGTGCAAATGCTGATGAGGTGAAGTGCTTTTCTTCACATCAATATAATCGTTAATAAAGTTATCGCACATATCCTCAGCTAAGAAGAAATCGAATTTGAAATGCATCAGAAGCTCCATTGAACGCAACAAAAGTCGTAAAATTTTCCGACCTTATGGGAAATAGGTGGATGGTTAGAGATAAAAATTTCGAAGCAAAAGCATTCAAAGTGGGCACTATCGTAGTTTAATTAGACTCCGAAAAAGAGACTTTCTGATTTGATGCTCATCTATTATTCCGTAAAGAAATGAAGAGATACTGAATGTCGTGTGCCATATGACAAACACTTTTACAACGCATAGAAATTAACTGCAGCAATTATGTCACTACGTTTGCTTCAATGCATATCATTGTAGATCTCGACGAAAATTGTTCAGAGATTGATGGTATGAATGGAGTCAACTCCATCGTTGTGCAGAAATTGCATGAAATCGTCTGATGGTCTTGAATATCTTGCAACAAAATTTTGTTTGCATTGTTCATATCATCTGATGTAAGTTGGGCTAATAAGAAGTAGAGAGTTGTAAAGGGTTGCTGAAAATTTTACCACTAGCAGCTTATTCAGAGTAACCATAAAATGTTTTTAAGAGATTTGAAATCGTTTATATTCATATTTCAGTGACCGCAACTATTGTCCACTCATTGGGAAGCAATCCAGCAGAATTCTACGTGGTCGATTTTTTTGATTACGGATGAAGGGCATGGAATCGTTGCATGGAATATCGTCGGCGGCAATAATGCAAGTTCCGCAAAAATACCAATGAATATTTGGTCATAGATGTGNGTGAACATTCGGTCATAGATGTGCCCGTTCGCTGCTTTTTCTGGTAAGATTTCCAAGGATTTTTCGCAAGCCGGCAATCAGCCAAATTACGAATGAGCCAAAAAAAATTCACAGTGAATCAAAAATTTCGACAAGCGCAATCGTTGCGATCGGTGTTCTTCAAGTAACAGAGATGTTGTTAAGGGGAATATGAAACTCTCAGCACGAATTTTAATCGCTTCTAGGTCTAGCGTCAAATATTAATGGTTAAAACAATTTCAACAGCTATTGCATCTACTATCATGTCATTCTTCTCTGAGTAACCACCAGCTCCGTTTACCTCTGTGGATATAATCCGCCGCCATTACCTTTTACCTCATGGTCCACCTTGCTAGCAGGTGGCGGATCATCGGAACTGTCTACTGAAGAAATGGAAGCACGCTGATCAACGACTTTTAAGGTATCTAAAGTGAGGTAAGCAGCAGTAGTACAAGCAGTTGCAGTAACATTATTGGTGGCTGAGGTATAGCAAGTAATTGCCACTACGATTGATAACAGCGCTACGGTCAAGGGTTGTACGACTTCCACAGAAACCACTGATAGAAGTGTTGACCGTTTTTACGTTGAACTCTTCGCTGAGTGAATAGCAGAGTAGCTGAATCGGAGAGATACTGAGGTATTACATGATCATTGCCTTCCGTGTGCTTGTCCTGCTAACTATGGCTGCCCGAATTCTGTCTAGCGCACGGATGCGATTGGAGGCTCTCCTTTCCAGGCGTATGAGAGCGAATACAAGCTCGTCATGGCGAGGTTAATATATATGCAAGTTTGTGTGTCTGTGTGCGTGTGAATTTTTGCCTGCGCCTGCGCGCTGAAAATTCGAGAAGCAGTAAAACATCAGCTCACAATTATGACAAGTGCTATCCACTCCAGAGATTAAGGAAGTATGCAAAGTTTCAAGGTAATTCCGCAGTTTTGAAACGCGATAAATACGCTTAAATATATCGGAAAATTTACACTATTAGGTAATAAATGTTGTCGCATTTATTGGTGAGTGAGAGGAGAGGAAATATGTCCATCAAATAGACAATGAATGCACTGTGCCCGTTCTTCACTTGCGCTTCTATCCGCTGATGAACTAACTATTTAGGCACTTTATCAGCATTGACTCAATTACTTTAGTAAACTAAATTTGCTCTAAAGAGACCATCATGTGCTACCAATTTAGACGAGTGGTCAGCGAATGAGTATTTGCCTGTTTATTAAGTGACCAGCTGAGTGACCGACGTTGTTGAATCGTCCAAAGAACCTCATTTTGATTGGGTTGTGCGACTGTATTGATGCGCATTTTCAATATTTTGCAAGGGGTCACGATAACGGTTGGCTTCGTAAGTATGGTCACGGAAAGATGTAATGTGCGATCCTCGGTACTACGGCTCTTCCACCTGTTAATTTTGAATGCGCTGGAGGAGCTGCCACCAAATAAGTGAAAACAAATTTTTGATCTAATGTTTAAAGTGCTCGAGTGCCAAGTTTGGTTTGACCTTTCGTCGAGGTCAGACCTCGCTTAGACCAATCAGTGCGCCAGACCCTTATTTTGCGAAGGACTCTCCAAAAACCCGATTTTTACGAACTAAATTGATAGGCCATTTGAGTGGCATCTTTCAAACCGTTCACATTTTTCAATGAAATCTCACAGTATCATTTGATGAAATTCGAAATCGAAATTCACTTCATCCTTCTAATCTCCTAATCTTTTCGCTGAAAAATTTGTGAAATCATTTGCAATGTTTAAACGTTTCGATGAAAAATCCGCCGTATTATTTGTACGCTGTCGACATTTCTGTTAAGGAATTTAGTGTATTGAAAAAACTCTTTTTGACTGTCAATAACAAATCGTCGAATTCTTTTTAATATTAATGAAACTTAACGAAGTTAACTGCTGACTTTAATTATTTTTGACAGAGAATCGCAAGAAGAGGTGTTATGCATGAAAAGTACGATGTTAGCACTAACATCGATCATTTGAGATGAAGATTTTTAATTCGGAAGGAGCACTGTTTCTTAGAGTTTTCTTAAAATAAATGAGAAAATAAATTTAGAGTAAGCAATTAGTAAAGAAATGAAAAAATCTTTAGCTAATGAGCAACAGCTTCACGTTTCCATACAAAATATTCAATTTCATCTATCAAAAGTGCCTTTGTGCTATCTATTAGTATTATCCGATGGGGTATTTCAATGAGAGTCNACAATGGTGGATCTAAACCGATGAATGTTAGCTATTAGTATTATCCGATGGGGTATTTCAATGAGAGTCAACCTGCTACGGAGACATAATGAAAAGCTTACTTCACTTCTCTCTTTTTAGCTGCATCAAGAACTCCTTGCACCTTGGTTAATAACTAAGGAATTTGGCTAGAAACGTTATTACCGATATGTTGTTGACGAGCTAAAAAAGCAATGCAGGTGTATTATTTCTGAACAATTATTTCTACTATTAGCTTCAATTCATCTGATTGGTTATTTGTTTATTTGTTGAAACATTTGAATAGGCATAAATTCTTGTTATTATTCTTTTGCATATATTATTGTTGTTATTAATAATGCTATCGTTGTCATCTTCACTAGAGCGGAACAAAGAAGGCAGCATTACATCGAACAATAAGAAAGCTTTTGAAAGAAACAACGTATACATACAAATTCAACTGTACTCGAAACAGAACGTAATGTTGAATAAGTAGCCAAATGGTGAGATTGAAATCTATATCGGAGCTCACGATTNCATGTGCAAAAAAATTTATCAATGGAAGGAAACTCGTAGGTGGAATCTGCACCAATTTTGCTTCGGTATAATTTGCACCAGTTTTGCTTCGGTATAATCTGCACCAGTTTTGCTTCGGTATAATCTGGACCAGCTTTGCTTCGGTATAATTTACACCAGCTTTGCTTCGGTATAATCTGCACCAGTTTTGTTTCGGTATAATCTGCAGCAGTTTTGCTTCGGTNTATGTGCAAAAACATTTATCAGAGAAGGAAATTCGTAGGTAGAATCTGTACCAATTTTGCTCCGGTATAATCTGCACCAGTTTTGCTTCGGTATAATCTGCACCAGTTTTGTTTTGGTATAATCTGCACCAGTTTTGTTTCGGTATAATCTGCACCAATTTTGCTTCGGTATAATCAGCACGAGTTTTGCTTCGGTATAATCTGCACCAATTTTGCTTCGATATAATCTGCACCAGTGCTACTTAGGTGTTTAATCTGCGTCAGTTTTGCGAAATCTTCACGCTCTAATGCAGATTTNCACTTAGGTGTTTAATCTGCATCAGTTTCGCAAAATCTTCACGCTCTAATGCAGATTTCTTCTTCCTCTAATTACACCAATGAGGCATTTTGCACCGATAAATAACAATGCATCCTCGTCAAGTAAATAACTCCTTCCCATATACACCAACTATGCAGAATTTTGTACGCTGATTATTGAATTATTATGCAAATGGATGTGCACACTTCAATTTGTATATTTATCATTGAATCAAATTTGAAAAACTTTTTGCGCATTCGAATTGCATTTCAGAATTCAACAAAGATCATTTCAGTATGCGAAATCGCAATAAGTGCGAATTGTGCCATTCCTTTGAGTGCACTCTATAATTTTGCTTCACCGTTGTTTTCATTGACGTTCTCAACTGTGTCCTTGTCAAAAAATTTGCTGTTTACTGCACATTTAGAGCTCGTTTAGCGCCACCTACGCGAACAATATTGATGTCCATATTTTCTCGAGTCCTCTATTCTTGAACATTTGTTGTGTAGTCTCGACTTTTTCCGAAAAAAAAATAGAAAAACATTAATTATGAAGCTCAACAAACAAGATCTTTTTAGATGCTTGACAATCGACATATGAAAACAGTTCCACAATTCAGTTGAAACAATTAAGGCATTCCAAGTAAGAACAATGAACGATTCAGTGCTATTCCAGTGCTCTAGATAGCTAAGGTGTCATGATAAAAATCCACAAATTAGGAGTTGATAGTTGTGGAGAAAGAAAGCCATTTTCCTGTTTCTTTTTTGGAAATAGTTTGAAGGCATGAAAGAAGACTTCGAAAGACAATAAAGGCCTCAGGTGAATTTGTTACTCAAGCAGATTACCCGATGTTTGTCGTTTGAATGCGTTAAACAAGCCGTCTATAAAGCGCACTCCACTGATATGGGCATAATAATTTGCATATCCGTGCTTGATGCCATTTCGTTTGGCATAGAAAGTTAATGCACTGTGAGCGAGTTGGTCGGTTGATTTCTGCTTTGCTATATAAATATAAATATAAATATAAATATAAATATAAATATAAATATAAATATAAGTATAAATATAAATATAAATATAAATAAATAAATAAATAAATAAATAAATAAATAAATAAATATATATATATATATATAATGCACGCTAATCACGTAGAAATATAGAAACACATTTACATAAACTTTATAAAGTGAACATTATATTGCAGGTAGTTTGTAATTGTTCAGTTTAGGTGCGGAAATGAAAAGTGCCTAATGCGATGAGTAGCATAGAACATCATTTTTTTTTTTGCTTCTTTGGCGTCCATAGTTATAGCAAAACGTCTGCAATTGTTGATTCTTATTTGGTCACCCAGCAATCTCTCCGCTATTTTTAACATATCATCTTCTTGTTGCCTGTTTTTGTAGATACTTGTTTTAGGCGTACCGTGAAATTATTGTCGGTTATCTCTCCTTTCCTCTCCCTTTCCAATCTCCATCAAAGTACCAAGAGGGCAATATTTGAGTATCTGACGGTCTCCTCTTTTGTATGGCAAAACTTTGGCACATTAAAATTCTTTCCGACTTACTCTGTAGCGATTTCCTTACGCTTAATGTCTCTATTGCTGTGATTTTATGCGACATTTTCTATGAGTTGCTAACATTTCATTTCATTCACAGGATATTCGTCAACGAGGAAAGAGTCGATCACAACAACAATGTGGAAAATTTCAGCTATTTTTCTTATAGCTGTTGTAATATGTGATGTATTGACGATGCCAATTCCAATGAAGACATATGAATATATGTAAGTGAAATTTGCATATTTACAAGAGTCCAAATAGAGTCGTAGAAAAAGCCACGAAGAAAGTTTCTAATTGTGAGCTCAATTTCATTTAATTCGACCGACAAAAATGGATCAACAGGGGAGGGGGGGGGGGGGGGGGAAATCCCAATTAGGCCCTCAAGTAAGTTTGCGTAGAGGTGTGCTATTTCAGATTAGCATTAACAGACCCCAAAGCCGTTAGCGGTTATTTTGTTGGTTAAAAATTTAAGTGAGCACCTCAATTAAATTCTGCACTAACGGATATTGATGAGATATCGATAAAAGCTAATGCACCTCAACAAGAATATTTGGGTGCTACGAATTGAATAGACATGCACTGAATCGATGAATCCACTTATTGCAAATTTTGCGCTGTTTTCAATGACTCGATAGCGCTCATAAGCGACATTGTGTTCATTCATTTTCCGCATATAACAAATACTTCATATGTTTATCTATATTTTTTCATGAGCGCACTTCCGGAAAACAAACAAAAATATACAGAGGGAAAAGTGTATTCATCAAAGCACGATATGGGTAAATAGGTTAAAGCAAATTGACATGGAAAAATGTGCAGAGAACGATGAAAAAGCACTGATAGTTGGAGAGGGGTAGAGCAGAGAGGATCGGCTAAGGCTATAGACAGGAGGGAAAAGATAGGAGGGGAAAGGAGAGAGAAGGAACCGATGTGACCGAAGTTGGCGTTTCGATCTTATTGAGCTTTGTTTTGAATAGCCGAAGGTGTTAAAGACATTTGCAATTGCAGCGAGGGTATTGTAAACGAATACAACTTTACCTTAAGAGAATCTATCCATGCGGATTGAGTGGAAGACGATTTCAGGACTGCAGAAACAATTGCTCACGTCCAACATTATGAAGAGCATTGCAAAGTTTGCAATCGATTCGCAGATTTTATTTGCAACCCTCTAATTCGATAGTTTTCGTTCTCAACTTTTCAAGTCAATCATTCTTAATGATATTTCTCGAGTTAAATCTTCACATAATATTTCCACAAAACAATGACACTTCATCCCTCGCATTCATTTCAAAAAAAACCACAAAGTATCTCGAGTGGGGTCGAGTATAGAAAGGCATCCGAGTATAAAAAGACCTCGAGTATAGAAAGGCATCCGAGTATAAAAAGACCTCGAGTATAGAAAGTCATCTATTTCAAATATCTTTAGTTATCCTGGCAAACGATAACACATACGAGTCATACATATCCAATTTTTGCTGTTTTCATATACACCTCAATCAACATGAATAGGGTGAGGGTAAATTCAATTTGCTATACTAAAAGAAAGACCACCTCAAGAACTTCATAGGCGATAATAATATTCACATCGTTGCATTCTTCGAAAAGTTTGGTGAAGCGGAAATATCGAAGCGATGTGCTCATTCTCCACGCTAATATTTGCAATTGTCTCACTGTTAAACGACTCCAAGTTAACAGAGGATTCAATGCTGAAATCTATTGCTCATTTAGCGATCGTCTATGTTTTAAAAAGGCAGCCTTCATTAATAACGCCGTAAGAAATTTCAAATACCGGCAGGCACTTCCTTTACGATGACCGAATTAAGTACAATTGCGCATTGTTTCTGGATTTTTATTTTCAGTCGACGATTCAAGAGGCAATTGGACCTGGTGTTTAGCAAATCACGCGGTGGAATTATTCCTTGGTTAACCGGTATTGGTTGGAATGGACATATTTTCGATCCTAGCTTGCAAGGCAGATATACGAGTCAGGCAGACGTTGTGCAGTTCAACTTCTGATCAGCAACAGCTTCTTCAACAAAAGTCATGGCTATTCTCTACATTCAAAATGTTCATTGAAGACGGCTGATTTTCATTTTTTTTTTGTTATAGGCATTGTTGCGCTTATCATTGATTGTTTTTTTACGGCTTCCAAATATTTTGTATCAATGATGCTAATTACTCAGCGAAATATAAACTCGAATATGCGATGGTTTGATGATTTCGATAATAAAATTTCGGATGAGTCGATTCGAAGTATTGCAGAGAGAAAATATCCAAGCAATATTGCGCGAAATCCGAAAAGTTTTCTGCATCTGAAGACTTCGAAAATGATTCTATTCTTTCTCAATAATGTAGGCAGCAAAGTGGGATGTTCTTTTCGCATATATTGAACTACATGAAAAGGATGTTAAACAATGCCAAAGCATATATGACATTAGCAATGCTTATGAGATGCAACGATTTCATTTAAGTGGTGGATAACTGCAAGCATAAACGCCGATGTTTTTTGCTCGTAATTGTATATATTGAGCAATCGGCGATAGCTGTCAACTTTTGACTATCTTTGAATGTGTTGTGAANACCTTGAATGTGTTGCGAAAAAAAATAAGAGAACGACAAGCAGAGCGAGTTAACAGCAAAAAAAAAACGATATAACGTAACAACGTATATTGCTTAAGAAAGTGGAAATTTGTTGCAATAACCTCATGCATCTGAAAGAGTATATAAACGTTGTGAATATAGAAGAAGCATTCGTTGCAAAAGTCTTGCAAATTATTCAATCGAGAGCAATATTCATCTCATTTTTATTGGCAGACTTATACGCGAAATATGGCAATGGCAATCACTAAATGACGATGAAGCTAGCCGATATTTAGCTATAAGATTTAACACGCTGACAACGATTTATTTTCTGTGATATGTGAGGCAAGCCTTTACTCTGATGATAGATAAAGAAGAACTTGAAATTTCTTCGCGCCAATCGAGTAGCAGTTAGTTTATTTCGATCATTTGTCAAGTTTCGTCCAAAATGCATTTCCTGCTGCTTGGTGCTTACGGGAAGAGAACAATGTGCTTAGCCGTCTATCGGGTACTTTCATATAGCGGAGCATACAGTCTTTCGACAATAAAGGTTGGAGCTCGTCAATGCACGCTACGGGTTGATCTTGCATCAGCTCGCAAATTGATCTTGCCTCTTTCGGAGCTGGAAATACCTTCAGGAATTCAGCTGCACTAAGCGTGGATGCCATACCTTTTGTGCCCTTTCGTAAGAAGTCCTCGGCCGAGGCAGGTCATATTTAAAAACGACTCGCTCGGACGGTCCCATCTGCTTGAATACAAGTGAATCGCTTCCCAATGGGCTCTCATCTTTGTCGACCAGCATATGCAAAAACGCTTTGCTGCAGCATCTAGACTGTGTGCTTGTCTGCCAGTGTCTATCTGTGTCTTCAATAATTTCAGCACGAGTAACACAAGAAGAAGCAATCTTCACAATAAAATGGCTGCTTGCACAAGCTAGCATAGTGATTCGTAGGTTATGAGAAATGTATTTCAAAGTGCTATAAAACTGCATACATTTTGCGCAGTCGAATTTCCATATAATAGAAGTCGGTTAAGAGAGAATGGAGAGCAAGTAAATAAATTTACCAAAAGTGCTAAGACTATGCAAGCTTATTGGGCCGAACAATTTCACGAGTTACCCAATCATAGATAACAATACACTGATAAATGACAAAACGCTTATGGAATTCAACAGATCGTGGAAATGTTCTGCAAAAACGCCACTTTCCTCTTACCAAATTTTTGCAAAATGCTTTCAATTCTTTGATTGCCTTCGAATGGTTTCAAAATCAGCGAAAACGTAGAATTTGGTATAGAAAGCCATAGGCGATTATCATATGCCATGCGTCGCATCCATCAACTTTTCAATGCAGTCTTGTCTATTCTGGTATTAAAATTGCAGGAAAACGGATTTTGCAGGAAGACGCACATATACATGCCGAGGCACACCACTATGTCAGAGTTTGTTCTTTTGAAGTAAATTGGCAAAAGCACATGAGACCGAATTTGCTGCAGAAGGTTTTTTCATGAGCCAATGGAACCAGAATATCTCCACATATTTCAGTGATTTTTGCATACGCATGCATCTCTAAGCGTGAGCGCGATCATTGATACATGCTGAACTTAGAAGTAAAATGATGAGCGCGTCAAGCGTGAAGGATTGGCTAAAGGTGGAAGAATGCCATTTCCTTGATCGCCTCGTTCATCAGAAGTCATGGTGGTACTCCTAGTGGCAACTGAAGCAACTAGAAGCATTCGCAAAGCCACGCAACACTGCAATTTCGTATGCTCAATCTGGAGTGTTGTAGAGCGCGAAGTGTGGTTGCTCAAGTAGGCCGGAACACAAAGGTGCATATTGCGCGAGAATCAGCACTTGTTTCAATCGCTTCTGCAGTTCTTTGTCGACGCCCACGAATATCTGATCTTATACTTCAGTAGTTATCAGTAAATTACACGAGTTACTCGACTGCAAGAGCATCCACTGAGGATCGGTTTCAAAGACCCATCCATCTCACCCACCTCCCCCCTTATACGTCAATTATTTGCTCTGAAATATCGTCGTGTTTAGCCCTGCGCGTTGTGGATCCGAGAAGAGAACTTAGTTCGAACGCTTCTTGTCGACTTTGTCTATGAAACTCATTGTGCTAAAAAAATATTTTTTTGTACTTTATACTGCACAACAATATACAGCGAGATTTTAATGATGAAATCAACATCAAGCTGCATTTAACTGAAACAAATCCACAGTTCTCCATATGAACACTTATGTATACTGGTAACATTTACAGGCATAATATGACACATCAAATTCCTGCTCTGAAGAGACTTTTTCCACTCTTCACCCTCAAATATGAAGGCTTGACGACTGAAAGTTTGTTACGACTTTGCGAGGTGTTTCAAACTAAAGCAGCACTCGATTATAGGCTGAATTACATATATGACTCATATGTATTCGAAAGGCAGATATCAGTTTTGAGTATACATTCGTGGAACCTTTTTATAGGGTGCAGGAGAGCACATAACGAACTTATTGATGGACAAATATCACATAACGAACTTAATAATAGACAAAGTTTTGTCAACTTTCCGTATTGCACGAGTACCTCTTTGCAGCTGCCAACAAAGGTCATATTTACATGCGGTCACCTGCTATGTGCCAGATCGACTGAAAGCTTCCGCGGTTATAATATATTAACTTGCTCCACCGTTCATTGCGCCTAAATAGAACTTATATGATGACAACAGCTCCGCAAATGCTAAAATAGAAGGGGAGCTGTGCATAAGGAATATGCCCTGAGGCTTGTTGCAGGCAAGCCGACTGAGGCAAGTCGCTGCTGCTAATGCGCAGCCTTCTTAAAGATGCCACTGTTGGTACAGAATCCAAAACAAGGCATAGTATAACTGAAAGAAGCAAAATGTAGCGGAATGAGGTAGGTGCCCTTGCTCAATGCAAGAGCAGGAAGTTGATATGATTAGGAAGAATATATGTTTTCTGATGAGCAAGGTTAACTTCCCTGGTAGAAGGTTCGCCCTCTAGAGCATGAATAAGGACAACCATATTGTGGTTCCCATGGCTAGAAAGAATTTAAAGTTTTGACAGCATTTGATAGCATATTTACATGAACTTGCGAGTAACAATGAGAATTGGCTTCAAATGAACACTTAGAATTGAGGGTTCTGCTTGAACGCATTTCCGACATCAGATCCGAACCTATAGTGTTTCTTACCCCTCCAATGAAAGCATTCAAAAATTTGTATAACAAAAATCATATATTACAACTACATCAATTTTTATTCGAAGTGGTTTTGGAAAGTCTCGAAAGTGAGTTTGATGACTGAAAATATGAATGAAGGCACACGATAACCTCCTCACCAAAACGAAGTTTAATCATTGCTTCACTGCGCATAAGAATCTAGCTGTTGATTTAAATACAGTTGTCACGGCATCATCAACGGTCATGGCGACGATACATAGGAGCCGAGACGCATAAGAGAAGTGGGATGGTTGTTTTGCATTTTCGCTTGCTTTATTGAGGTAAATATGTTCTGCAGAAAAGCTTCCTCCCTTTCTAGTATTGGACCCTTGAATTCTCATAAATGACGAGACGAAGAAGTCGAACAGAGGAACTTAATTTCCGAGGACCATGGCTCAGAATGGGCCCCCAGATTACGACCTTCAACCCTTCTACTTCTGTTGTGCAGAAATTCATAGCCTCATCAATAGCGGCCTTTTTGCCCGCGAAAATTGTATAAAGTCGTCTGAAAGTGCAAGTTGAGCTACTCATGTTGCTATCATCAGCTAACTCAATCGAATAGTCTTCAGATGGGGATTTCTTTTATTTAGAGTTAGGTGGAAACTATTTTTTGCTATTTCAGTCTTTTCAACAGGATGAAAGGATCCTTAAATTGCTGAAACGTTTACATCCATAGTGGACAATAGATTATTCATCAATTTAATTCGCCGAAAAAACTGTCCCAAAGAAAAGAATGTCCTCTCTGAAGTGAGCGATCAATATTCAGCGAACGTGGAATCTGGCCGAATGACCTATTTAAAAGTCCAACGAAGAGCAATACATCTCCACTGCATCGACCGGTGGCCATTTGCATTGGTCTTCTTTATACTGTCGCAGTGCTACGGACAAAATTGGTCAAAATCGACTTATTGATGTGTTCATCTTGCAATTATAATTGTTGTTCATATCCTATAACGGATGTTGACATTAACTCCGCATTATCTAGGAAAACGAGTTTCTCCTCGATTCTTCCGTAAGAGTCTCACCGCTCTCGTTAGGCCACTGCTCAGCATGATCTCCTACGTTTCTACTTTTATCCTACTGTTCCACATTAGTGATTTATATCAATTTTGGGCAAGCGAATATGAAAGTGTTGCTGTTCGGAGCAATGTGAGATGAATTATTGCCCCTGTGAAGATGGATTTTGAGGTGCTATATTCAGCGCATTCAGTGATCATTAAGGACATCCTTCACAACTAGCCACTTAATTTTTCCTGGACATTTTGGCTTAAAGTTGTCAGAAAATGTTTAGTGGTGTTTATAAAAGGGAAGTCGTCGATGATGGCGTGATGTATTGAGCTGTCGAAGGGACAATTGCAGAATGAGGCGCCGTGATATTCTTTCTCCGACTTATTTGTACTATTGAACTTATTCTCACTATCATTCTTCGACATTCTATTTTTCATTTATTTGCGAGGTGCCCTGCCTTCTGGGAAAATGAAGAGTGTCGTTCCGGAAGGCTTGAAGCAATTCTCGATTCTTTCCGATGTAGCAATTTGTTCCTATCTTTTCTCTGACTTATATATTTATTTCTTCTCAGTATATGAGAGAATGACTTTCACTTCAACTTTTTTTTTGAGTTGATCATAACGCTTGCTCACTCATGCTTGCTTCTACATGCGATCAACAAGTGAAGTAATAATATCTCGACAACCCTAATTTGCTCAGAATGTTGAAAACTCTCTGCTTATGATGACTCTCATATGTTGATGCGTTCATCTGTTCTTCAACTTCCGTTGTTTGCATGGTGTTCCAATCTTTTGGCCAGGTGATAGGTGTTTATTATCCTCCCACCAGCAACCATACATTGATACTTACTGTGACATCGCAGGAACCGTTAGGATTACGAAGAGGAACCTCCTCGTGATCTTATCATTTGGAGGTTAGTTATTGCCTTAAACACCTCTTCGCCTCTGTGATGCAGTTGAACCATTCTAAAAGCATATATCGAAAGGATCCTTTACCGAACACCATAGGTTGTGTTAACTTATTCTTATATTTAGCCAATATATAGACAATTCATTTGGTAATTAGCTGAACTCCTTAATCAGAGTGAGTAGCAATGAGGAAGTGTTGAATGATATTGGTCTTAATATTTACCTAATTACTGGTTATAATTTAGTTACTGTTCTAGCACTGGGAACGTTAATCTCATCTATCATAATGAATTCATTACTCTTTCTTCGATAAAGCGAACATTTCTCACAGAAATAGAAAGAAATTTCGATGATCGAGCACATTGAAAATTTCTTCTAAAAGCATCACTGAAGGTGGCGAGTTCATCTCATCGATCATCTAACGGTAATTGGGACAATAAAGAACTCATTATTTGTCGCTGTGATACTCGAGATCGTTTTATTCTTCGTTGAAAAGTTTCTCTCTACTCTCTGGCGTTACTCCATTTCTGCGGACAATGAAATCAGCTCCGCTGAGAATGTTAATCTTACGATTTCTTGCGAGGGTATGGAGAGAGAAGGGGGGGGGGGGGGGGGAGAGGAGGATAGTCAACACATTTTTTATCGTTAACTAATGCTCTTTTGAATGAGTTAATCATTTCAGTGCTGAATGTAAAAAAAAAGATTCCCCTTCCATTTCACCTGTATGATTTGAGTTGTGATTGTCTCCCTGTGTGATACACGGACGAGTGATTCTGCTCTCTTTTTCTTTTTGCACTCCCTTCTTCGTTGTTCCATGTATGGCACACGTCATCAGAATAAAGCATAGGTGGAAAACGCATCAGACAGGCTAGCACAGTGTCGCTTCTTGCAATTCAGTCTACTTGGCCAATCACTCTGTTGATCTTTCAAAAAAGCAACAAAAAACAAAGCCCAGCGTATACTTGCAACCTGCTATGCAACGAACTTTCATTTCCGATTCAACTCCTATGAGGCGCTTTTCAATCCATATCACACCATAATCTAGTGGAACATCATCATCAGTCGATGAATTGACTTAGCAATTTATAGCACACTGAGGCAACAATTACCCAAATAGCATTACGGTGTCGCCTTATGCAAAGGTATGAACGCGATATGACTACACGGTAATTCGGCTTTTGCTACAGATTACGCAAAGAGCATGAAAAGCTTGAACTCTTAGCATTTCGTTGTACTTCGCTTGCATGGAATAATAAAAATCCTCACTGAACAAATTCCCCGACTTCAATGAACCAAACGATCACCGCTTTCCATTTCTCGGTATTTTCCGACGTCGCTCTCTAGTATTTTAGTTGGCGAACGGGATCCCACGCTCAAAACCTGCTAAGTATTGCTGAATGTTTTGCGACAGTTCACACACGTCTGAGCACATTAGGCATGACTCATTTCTATGCCACAACAGACTTCCTGAAGAAACTAGCAAGAGCTTGGTATTCGTTAGCATTTCTATGCATCTCAACCATTCTATCGTGCTTCCGTTCGTTATCTGTTGTTCCACATTTTGATATTAGCCTCTTTATTCTTTTTTCCCCTAAAAAATTACAAGGTATAGTAAGCTCTTTGTCCATCTATTTATATGGCGACAACTATTGTTTGTTCACACTATCTTCAATGAAAGCGCCACTCTCGTAAGTGCTGTTTTTATATGGCAGAAGGTTAGCTTTGACATGAATCGTCAATTACCCTGCAGAGTTGCTGATGTCTAGTAATCTCAAGAAATCTATTCAGTGTCTTTTTTGCAATGTCATTCCTCGGCTTTTATTACTAAGCCGTTCTTTTCTAAAGTTATATTGCAGTCAATTGTCGCATTGAATATGATTCCTCATAAGCAATCCATATTGAATCAGGAGGCAGTCCCTATCATTAAAACTTGTTGAGTGTTTGCTGATTGCAACCTCCGTTAAGATGCTAATCGAAATTACTAATAAATAGCTATCGTTGGCAAAGGCTTCCTTCTTTTTTTCAAAAGGAACTTATTTCATGGCCAAAATATGCCGGTGATTGAGCCACAATTTGCCATAAAGTGTGGTGAATTTTTGTGCTGAAGATGTCACATTTTGCGGGATGAAATCTAGATCGATGGTTTACATGAGGATATGAGACGTTTGCAACAGGACATAAAATCTAGATGATGCATTCAGGTAATGCGATGATATGCACTAGCTTCATCATGAAGCAGTGTGAAGTGGTACTTTTTTGACACTGAGGCTTTATGCGATTGAAGACATGCGATAAATATGCCTTAGCGTCCCGATGCGAACTAGGTTTATATTGAGGCAATCCTTTCTTTTTAGAGTTTATCTTGTTTTTGCATCTCTTCCATGGCCATATGTCATACGCTCTCGAATGCGTAATTGAGACTTCAACGTGTAGGTCATTTCACAGGCATTATTTGTTAGCGTTGATGAATATCTCTGAAATATTGACTAATTTGGATCGAAGCAATGAAGATTGCATATTCACTACGCTGCCTAATATTGATATGCCTATAGTAGAGCTGATTCGTCTCACAGGAGAGGTTTATCGTCAAGCGATATCATTTCATAATGCACGATAATCGTGATGGTTATGGTGAATTCCCAACGTGTTTCATGCATTTGAATGACCGATTTAAGGTCATATCCGTTTTCGCACCGATTCGCCGTCACTAAGAATACGTCAGCGTTGCAATGAGCTCTAGTTTCATTATGATGCTTCAGTTATCGACTCGTTTTTTTTTTCATCAGCATGTCGACTCTATTTTCGAAATCTCTGCCCGGTTTTCAGAGATATTGTTGAAAGCGCATTTTTATGGGTTCCCTTGGCAGGTCACATTCCTTCAACTCACATCTTTGTTCGATATGGTTCAGCGCTGATTTAGCTTCGCTCTAGCAAGATGAGTTCATCTCAAATGAATGCTCTTTAAACATTTATTCAATCAATTAATTAATTAATTGATTGATTAATCAGTCGATCAATCAATCATCCGGTCAATCAGTGGATCAATCAATCAATCAATATATGCGTATATAAGTAAATAAATGAACAAAACATGCGGATTGTTTTCCAACGCTGATGAGTATCACAAATTACCAGCGAAAAGTGATGTGCACTTAATAGTGCGCTTTTGTTCCAGTCGAAATGACCCACCATAATTCCAAGCACTTTAAAATGCATCCGATTTCTTCCAACATTTATGGACAAAGTGCTTCTAGCTATAGAAAGTCGTTATTATATCTATCAAATCTCAACCCTTGTGGTTGTCGAGTTGGCGCTACTNNNTCAAATCTCAACCCTTGTGGTTGTCGAGTTGGCGCTACTAGATAGATATATATATGTCCATAGACAAACACATGTGGGCACGAATATTGCATCGCTATACTGTACAACGCAAATCTGCAGGAGCACGTGGGAAGATAAAGGGAAGACAGATAACCCATGTTCTAGTGTTCAGTTTATGAGAGGAAACAAATAATTCGAAGACGTGCTTTTCGAGGAGAATCTCGGAGATTAGTGGGCTTTCCACTACAGAGAGCAACTTGCGCTAATGCAGATGGAATAATTGCACAGATAGCAGAAGGGCTAATATCAGCGAGTCATTGCATAGAAGCGGCAACCCATGGTGAATTTTATGCGCTCTAGGAAAGTTGTCGCAATGGTTGCTTAGTAAAGTTGGCTCTTCTCACTCATCAGTCATACTTTCAGAAATACCTTCCGTCGTAGGGCAAACTATAGTTCCAAATGCAAATTGTTTTTAAATCGACCGCAGCGGAGGATCACTGTGCATGAAAATCAGGTAGGGCCTTAGGACGAAGTCTAATTTCTCTGAAATTTCTTAGAAGAAAGCAACGTTTATGATAGCGAAAAATATTTTGTTAATCGCCGATCTCACCTTTGCCAAGAATGTCTTCAACGTGTTTAATCGTCGATCTCCAAAGGTGAAAAATCTCATGGCTGTTAATTCAGGGTTAAATTTGGGTTGTCACACTTATTAGAGGGTGATGGATCAACGCTCATTTAATCACCACTATAGAAGTAGTGAAATTTGGAGTCGACTTTACCGCTGCACCCAAGCTCTCAGCTTTTTCATCTTTCTGAAAGACAAAATTTTGTTTCGTGTACCGCTCTCGACGAGTGAGGTTTGGCTCCTACATTATCTAAGCTGCCAAAACTCTGTTGCTTACGATTAAGCTTCGTTTTTATAGATGGCATCTTGTCCTATAAAAGTGCTGCAGTGAACTGTGATTCTCGATTGGACGAACTTTTTCGTCAATTGAAAAATTCAGCGATTCAACACTGATTAAATCACAATTCTTGTGCTTCATATTCACCCATTTTGCAATAAGTTTCTTTAAATTATGTCACAACTATTGAGGTGCGTAATATTTGCACACATGAACGATATTGTACAGTCGGCTGCAGCAATTAAACGGCTCCAGAGACTTCTTGAGTCTCTTGCAGATATTTTTTGGATGGTAGCGAGATTCGGTGACTGAGAGTGGAAACTTTGAGGTTTTTGTTTTGCAAAGCGAAGAATACTCNTGGAGAATACTCAAACAAATGATTTAAATATTTCGCACAAGATTTAAATATGTTTCTCGTGACTTTTGTGCAAATGTTTAAAAAAAACAGGGCAGCAAGCCTAAGGATCTTCAACCCCGCGAATGAAAAATATATGATCAGGTAGTGATTCATGATCGAGAGATCGTTTAATATCAAATTAGGGCATATAACAATTTCCGACTGTCAGGAGAGTAGTACACATAATCGAGTAGATGAGGAGCTAGGAGAAATGGAAAGGGAGGCACANTCCAAAAAAAGTTCTCCCACATCATTCTGCCCAGTTATTGCGCCTCACCAACTTTTATTACGTTGCCAAAAAATAACTTCTTATCGAAAATTCTTGGAAAGTATTTAAAATCATAATTAACAACCTCACTAAGAGGATTCATTGTTTGCAACGCAGATTGCAAATGTGAGCAATAATCTGCAGATGATGTTTTTAGGCTATTTTTTGCTTGGTGTTACTTGAGTTCCTTTTTTTTTCGTTCCATGAGATTTGTTTCTTCCACTGTACATCGGTGAGTTTTATTTCTTTCTTCCTTCTGCACCTAATGCCGTTTTTTCCTCATATGATTTATCTGCAAGGTATGAGGCTTATCTTTCTTATGAGCGCCAATTGCTGCATTGAAGAATCCAACTCGCATCTTCTAATTACCAATTAGTTCAATGGGACATTGATTCACATCCTTCTTAAATCAGTAACCTACAGACAAGAAGGTTTATTGACTCAGAAATTTATACAGGAATGGACCGAAGGCAGCTTCTTCTATACTAATTGTCGTGTAAAATTTCATAAGTTGTCGATTCCTCTTGGTGCTCTCTGTGTCGTCGGCTTCCACCTACTTCTTGAAAGTTTAAGTTCAGGCCCTCCTACCTTCCGTCCAGCTGGGAGGAAATTTTAGGGCTTATCGGAGACAGTCGAGTTTCGCACATAGCTTGATCATTTCTCGTGCTTTCGTTCGTAAGTGACTGTTCAAGGAATCAATAATGCCGAAGAGAAGTCGAATAGTGAAAGCGACTTTATGGTAATCTAAATATTAAAGTGAAATCTTTTTTGCAGCAAGAAGATGCTTTTTGGTAAGGTTGGTGCAATAGAAACAAAAGAGAAAAATCTGAAAACGTGACAATAGACATCCCTCTAAAGCTGAGAGTATACGGCGCTTTTGGTGTGCACTTTCTCAAAAATTTATCTATTCTTGTCTGCATTATGCTTCGCTTTATCTGCACCGATATTGCATCACGTTAAACGATACCGTTCTCTTTTGACTATCCCGCATATAACGAATGTGCTTCATGGAAGAACTTCGAAACAGAAAAAAGCGCATTTATTCATTTTGACGGAATTTATGGGTCAAGTTTTCTTAGTTGAAGTGAACCGATTATGAGGATAGCTATATAGCTTCATGTCTAGAGTACTTTATGCTTGAAACGAGTTACTGGATGATCCCCAAATCGCTATATGGACCAGTAGATTAATAGATGTGATAATCGCATCTGTTACCCATATCAAGAAACTTCCTCGTTGTACGTAAAATTTTCTCTGCAGCAATAAGCGATACAAATTGCCTTTTGAATTGATGAAACGTTTCATTTCCGAATAGAATATATGATGCCTCACGAATTGTCATCGTAATTTCGAAGATTCTTACTCCTTGTAGCTCATTTCTCTAATTGCTTAAGAACTACTCAAAATTCCAATCTTTCCAGTGCATAATAAGCGATTGCGGTAGTGATAAATGCTTGACAATATATAAACGATCAGTTCTTTTACCGTGAAAATTCTTGTCAGTTCTCGAATGGATGCGGGGGATTTGCAAGCGAAGAATCAATCTTGGAACTATTTCATTCCCAATTCTTCAGTCTTCCTATAATATGCAGCAACACTTTTGTGTGTACCACAACTGCACTCTTATATATGATATAAGTTATCTCCATGGCCGCAGTGTTCTACATCTTTCATGCTTAAGCGGAAGGATATGCCATCTTCTATGATTCGAATGCGGAGCGATACTCCATCCTACATATTACAGTTGGCACATCACATTTTCGCCATAAAATTCGTTGACCATTTTCATTGTCATCATAAGTCCAAGTTGTGCACGCAAATGTGATCATCGTCCTGAACACTATAGCTCATTCTTACTTTTTTTTTCTCTCGTATATTGTTGTATTCCTCCATACGAGTACATCCTCATAGCGTCTTCCACGTTTCACAAATTCTCTGATGTTTTCCTTGCAGAAAGCAATCATGGCGATACCATCGGCCGTTGTTTTCCTTCTCATAATCTCTCTGGTAATGACGGCGAAAATTCCCGAAAAGGATGCGAAAAAAGTTCACTTGCCCGCCGCGAAATGCACATTTTCAGTGCATAAGGAAGGACCTCAAGGCGAACAAATCGTTGGTAACTGATTCGTTATTTATGCCGAAGAGTCATCTTTTGAACTAAACTACAAATACAGTGGTCGTGCTTACCGTCCTTTGGAGCAGAGTGAATCGAGAATTATGAACGATGGTGTTTCGCTGACGTTTTTTTCAGCTGTAAGAAGGTTAGGTGACCCCAACCCCTCTTGCGACTCCCAAATGTCATTATGTTGGGGCACTGCTAATATCAACTCACAAAATTTTCTTCGGTAGAATGATGGGCTGTTCAAACGCTGGTGTGATCTTCATTCTTGTAGGTGGAGAGTTTTCATTGTTGATCGTCGGGTCACATCGGTATCTAGCTTTGATTTCTGAGTACTTTCTCCAGCCTGTCGAAAGAGCGCGCCGTTCAGTAATTTTGTCGTTGTAATATGAAATTTGGTTCTAATATATCGAGCCCCATAAAGAAATTCGATCACTCGCTTGCCTCATGAGAGCTGCTCAGAATAAACATTCGAAAGCATTTCTTGATAGAAAAGCGCATATGGAATATAGTGGCACTTCAATCTGATCGTTTTTGCG